>JAKVIS010000242.1:0-100067 GCA_033119425.1 Bufotes viridis | reverse complement strand
ATAACAGGAGGCAATAGACTGTATTCTCCTGTCCTACAGTCATCCTCTCCCCTGAAATGGCTGATAACAGGGAGTAATAGATTGTATTCTCTTGTCCTACAGTCATCCTCTACCCTGACATGGCTGATAACAGGGGGCAATAGATTGTATTCTCCTGTCCTACAGTCATCCTCTCCCCTGAAATGGCTAATAACAGGGGGCAATAGACTGTATTCTCCTGTCCTACAGTCATCCTCTCCCCTGAAATGGCTAATAACAGGGGCAATAGATTGTATTCTCCTGTCCTACAGTCATCCTCTACCCTGAAATGGCTAATAACAGAGAGCAATAGACTGTACTCTCCTGTCCTACAGTCATCCTCTCCCCTGAAATGGCTGATAACAGGGGGCAATAGACTATATTCTCCTGTCCTACAGTCATCCTCTCCCCTGAAATGGCTGATAACAGGGGGCAATAGACTGTATTCTCCTGTCCTACAGTCATCCTCTCTCGCAGTATGAAATGGCTGATAACAGGGGGCAATAGATTGTATTCTCCTGTCCTACAGTCATCTTCTCCCCTGAAATGGCTGATAACAGGGGCAATAGACTGTATTCTCCTGTCCTACAGTCATCCTCTCCCCTGAAATGGCTGATAACAGGGGGCAATAGACTGTATTCTCCTGTCCTACAGTCATCCTCTCTCCTGAAATGGCTGATAACAGGAGGCAATAGACTGTATTCTCCAGTCCTACAGTCATCCTCTCTCCTGAAATGGATGATAACAGGGGGCAATAGACTGTATTCTCCTGTCCTACAGTCATCCTCTCCCCTGAAATGGCTGATAACAGGGGGGAATAGACTGTATTCTCCTGTCCTACAGTCATCCTCTCCCCTGAAATGGCTGATAACAGGGAGCAATAGACTGTATTCTCCTGTCCTACAGTCATCCTCTCCCCTGAAATGGCTGATAACAGGGAGCAATAGATTGTATTCTCCTGTCCTACAGTCATCCTCTCCCCTGAAATGGCTGATAACAGGGGGCAATAGACTGTATACTCCTGTCCTACAGTCATCCTCTCCCCTGAAATGGCTGATATCAGGGGACCATAGACTGTATTCTCCTGTCCTACAGTCATCCTCTCCCCTGAAATGGCTAATAACAGGGGGCAATAGACTGTATTCTCCTGTCCTACAGTCATCCTCTCCCCTGAAATGGCTGATAACAGGGGGCAATAGACTGTATTCTCCTGTCCTACAGTCATCCTCTCCCCTGAAATGTCTGATAACAGGGGGCAATAGACTGTATTCTGCTGTCCTACAGTCATCCTCTCCCCTGAAATGGCTGATAACAGGGAGCAATAGACTGTATTCTCCTGTCCTACAGTCCTCCTCTCCCCTGAAATGGCTGATAACAGGGAGCAATAGACTGTATTCTCCTGTCCTACAGTCATCCTCTCCCCTGAAATGGCTGATAACAGGGAGCAATAGACTGTATTCTCCTGTCCTACAGTCATCCTCTCCCCTGAAATGGCTGATAACAGAGGGCAATAGATTGTATTCTCCTGTCCTACAGTCATCCTCTCCCCTGAAATGGCTGATAACAGGGAGCAATAGACTGTATTCTCCTGTCCTACAGTCATCCTCTCCCCTGAAATGGCTGATAACGGGGCAATAGATTGTATTCTCTTGTCCTACAGTCATCCTCTCCCCTGACATGGCTGATAACAGGGGGCAATGGATTGTATTCTCCTGTCCTACAGTCATCCTCTCCCCTGAAATGTCTGATAACAGGGGGCAATAGACTGTATTCTCCTGTCCTACAGTCATCCTCTCCCCTGAAATGGCTGATAACAGGGAGCAATAGACTGTATTCTCCTGTCCTACAGTCATCCTCTCCCCTGAAATGGCTAATAACAGAGAGCAATACTGTACTCTCCTGTCCTACAGTCATCCTCTCCCCTGAAATGGCTAATAACAGAGAGCAATAGACTGTACTCTCCAGTCCTACAGTCATCCTCTCCCCTGAAATGGCTGATAACAGGAGCAATAGATTGTATTCTCCTGTCCTACAGTCATCCTCTCCCCTGAAATGGCTGATAACAGGGAGCAATAGATTGTATTCTCCTGTCCTACAGTCGTCCTCTCTCCTGAAATGGCTGATAACAGGGGGCAATAGACTGTATTCTCCTGTCCTACAGTCATCCTCTCCCCTGACATGGCTGATAACAGGGGGCAATAGATTGTATTCTCCTGTCCTACAGTCATCCTCTCCCCTGAAATGGCTGATAACAGGGGGGAATAGACTGTATTCTCCTGTCCTACAGTCATCCTCTCCCCTGAAATGGCTGATAACAGGGGACAATAGACTGTATTCTCCTGTCCTACAGTCATCCTCTCCCCTGAAATGGCTGATAACAGGGAGCAATAGATTGTATTCTCCTGTCCAACAGTCGTCCTCTCTCCTGAAATGGCTGATAACAGGGGGCAATAGACTGTATTCTCCTGTCCTACAGTCATCTTCTCCCCTGAAATGGCTGATAACAGGGAGCAATAGACTGTATTCTCCTGTCCTACAGTCATCCTCTCTCCTGAAATGGCTGATAACAGGAGGCAATAGACTGTATTCTCCTGTCAGACAGTCATCCTCTCCCCTGAAATGGCTGATAACAGGGGCAATAGATTGTATTCTCCTGTCCTACAGTCATCCTCTCCCCTGAAATGGCTAATAACAGAGAGCAATAGACTGTACTCTCCTGTCCTACAGTCATCCTCTCTCCTGAAATGGCTGATAACAGGAGGCAATAGACTGTATTCTCCTGTCCTACAGTCATCCTCTCCCCTGAAATGGCTGATAACAGGGAGTAATAGATTGTATTCTCTTGTCCTACAGTCATCCTCTCCCTGACATGGCTGATAACAGGGGGCAATAGATTGTATTCTCCTGTCCTACAGTCATCCTCTCCCCTGAAATGGCTAATAACAGGGGGCAATAGACTGTATTCTCCTGTCCTACAGTCATCCTCTCCCCTGAAATGGCTGATAACAGGGGCAATAGACTGTATTCTCCTGTCCTACAGTCATCCTCTCCCTGAAATGGCTGATAACAGGGAGCAATAGACTGTATTCTCCTGTCCTACAGTCCTCCTCTCCCTGAAATGGCTGATAACAGGGGCAATAGACTGTATTCTCCTGTCCTACAGTCATCCTCTCCCCTGAAATGGCTGATAACAGGGGCAATAGACTGTATTCTCCTGTCCTACAGTCATCCTCTCCCTGAAATGGCTGATAACAGGGGCAATAGATTGTATTCTCCTGTCCTACAGTCATCCTCTCCCCTGAAATGGCTAATAACAGAGAGCAATAGACTGTACTCTCCTGTCCTACAGTCATCCTCTCTCCTGAAATGGCTGATAACAGGAGGCAATAGACTGTATTCTCCTGTCCTACAGTCATCCTCTCCCCTGAAATGGCTGATAACAGGGAGTAATAGATTGTATTCTCTTGTCCTACAGTCATCCTCTCCCCTGAAATGGCTGATAACAGGGGGCAATAGACTGTATTCTCCTGTCCTACAGTCATCCTCTCCCCTGAAATGGCTGATAACAGGGGGCAATAGACTGTATTCTCCTGTCCTACAGTCATCCTCTCCCCTGAAATGGCTGATAACAGGGGGCAATAGACTGTATTCTCCTGTCCTACAGTCAGCCTCTCCCCTGAAATGGCTGATAACAGGAGCAATAGACTGTATTCTCCTGTCCTACAGTCATCCTCTCCCCTGAAATGGCTGATAACAGGGGGCAATAGACTGTATTCTCCTGTCCTACAGTCATCCTCTCCCCTGAAATGGCTGATAACAGGGGCAATAGACTGTATTCTCCTGTCCTACAGTCATCCTCTCCCCTGAAATGGCTGATAACAGGGAGCAATAGATTGTATTCTCCTGTCCTACAGTCATCCTCTCCCCTGAAATGGCTGATAACAGGGGACAATAGACTGTATTCTCCTGTCCTACAGTCATCTTCTCCCCTGAAATGGCTGATAACAGGGGGCAATAGACTGTATACTCCTGTCCTACAGTCATCCTCTACCCTGAAATGGCTGATAACAGGGAGCAATAGACTGTATTCTCCTGTCCTACAGTCATCCTCTCCCCTGAAATGGCTGATAACAGGGGGCAATAGACTGTATTCTCCTGTCCTACAGTCATCCTCTCCCCTGAAATGGCTGATAACAGGGGCAATAGACTGTATTCTCCTGTCCTACAGTCATCCTCTCCCCTGAAATGGCTGATAACAGGGGGCAATAGACTGTATTCTCCTGTCCTACAGTCATCCTCTCCTCTGAAATGGCTGATAACAGGGAGCAATAGATTGTATTCTCCTGTCCTACAGTCATCCTCTCCCCTGAAATGGCTTAAAACAGGGAGCAATAGACTGTATTCTCCTGTCCTACAGTCATCCTCTTCCCTGAAATGGCTGATAACAGGGGGCAATAGACTGTATTCTCCTGTCCTACAGTCATCCTCTCCCCTGAAATGGCTGATAACGGGGGGCAGTGGATTTCTACAGGTCCTTTAGTATCATACACAGTATCAGCAGATACTACTGCTGGTGTCAGTGAAGACTCTACGTCTCGGGGAGGCTCACACACTGACACTTACCTCTGACAAGTTCGGAGGTTGTTTTCTTGACTTCATGTTTCTGTTTTGGTGCTGCTTTAAAGAAGTTTGCCAAGGATTTGGGTGCCAGTCCTTTCCTCAAGCCGGGTCCTCGGGGCGAGACAGGCGGCTTACGTGGAGAGGAGACCACTCTCTTCGGGAGTTTAGTTTTCCTATGAAGACACATCTTTCATAAAACAAAAGGTAGCAGAGAAGGAGAAATGAGCTGTCCCGCAGCCTAGTGCGGAGCCAGTGGTTGTCAGACGCCCTTACACTTACTGGGAGACCTGGTGCTGCTGGAGCTGGTAAAGAAGCAGGGCTTGTGTGCGTTCACCCCTGCTGGTCCACTTGGTGGGACTGTGTGGCTTCTTTAAGCTGTGCCAGTATCTGACGCCCACTGCGCTGACCAGAAGCGCTCACTTCAAACACCTGTAGGACATGTTGGGTATTACAGCTGGCCACGCGAGGAGACAAGGCAGTGGAGAGACAAGTGCAGAGCACGCACCTTAAATCCCAGCTCCTGAGCACAGGCGTAGACAGCGGCCGCTTTACCTACTCCCGGTGGCCCAGTGATGAGCAGAGTGTTACACTGGGAGTCCTCGTCACTGTCCTCACTGTCATGGAAGTCCCCGGCGTTCCAGGTATCTGTACCGCATGAATAAATAATGGAGATCACTGCCAGGCACAGGTGCGACCAGGGACCACCTGGTGCACCACGCATTACCATCCTTGTCCTTTCCCGTCTTCTGCATCCGATTCCTCTTCTCCTCCTTCTCTGCTCTGATCTTCCATTCCCTCAGCCAGCTGGAATATAGACCATAACCATGAGACCTCGAAGTGCGTGAGGAGAAGCCTGGCGCCGACAGTGGGATACATGACATCACCTGTGTAGCTGTCCGACTGCTGCAGAGTTTCCTATTAATTCACTGGAATTCTGAGGCTGATATTTTTCAGTCCACACACGTCCTCCCCAACCGCATCTGAGATGGACAATATTAGGAATTATCTGCACTCAGCCGCTGTGGTATCTCTCAATATCACGACTGGGGCCGTTAAGATAGAACTAGACCTACCCTCAGCTACCGGCATTGGGTCCTCCTCCTTTATAATCACCACGTCAGGCTCTGCGGGCGGACCACTACTCTTCCTCCGGGCGGATCTTGGTAGCTGCCCCTTCGAGGCCGGAGCCCTGTCAGTCTGTGCCTCGTCCTCATCACCTGTACTCCTAGAAGCTTTCCTCCTCTTAGACCTTGTGCCAGGAGAATCTTTTCGCTTCCGCTTTGCCCCAATGCCACTCTCCTGTACGGCAGACTTGGTAGATGATATGTCGCCGTCTGTCAGTTTCAGAGACTTTTCGATTTGCTTTGCTGCTGCTGAAAATATTAAACTTTAATAAATTCCATCGAGCTGGTTCATGAGCGACTATAGCCAGAAGCCACTCACCTGACTTGTCTGCTTCCTGAAGGGAAAGGTAATCATTCTGCCTTGTGAGGAATTGCTTCAAGAATCGTCTGACTGGGAATTGTGGATTGTACCATCGAATCTCTTCAAGCAGACAGTCACGGATGACCTCCGAGAACAGACATCTCCTGGGGACCTGCAAGGTATAACCCCCATAAACCTCTGATGGCTGCAGGTCCAGCCCCTCTCACTGGTCCTCCATACCCTGCAGACATGCTGGGTCACTCCCTATTCTAGGAGAGGCAGAGGTTCTCCATCTAAAGGACTTACTGCCTAGTTTAGGTAGGCCAGGGTCTCTTCCAGGAATACCACCATTCCTGTCCAAGGAGTCTGAAGTGAATGAGAGGCAATACCACCCACAACCTGTGGACAGATGTGGCACCATGTCTGAAAAGATAAACTAATTCTGGACAACCCTTTAACCACCGAAGTCTTCCTCGAGCTTATTTCGGGCTCTGGGGAAAGCACTTGAATGTTCTGCCCGAGCTGAGGAGGAGGGGTGTCTGCTTTAGCAGCTCATATCTCCTGATTGGTGGCAGCTAGACATGGGACCGGTCTTATTTGAAAGCTGACGTTCCAGGCTTTCAAGAACAAATCAAGATTAGCACAACATGAGCAGAAGATATCACTGTTAGAAAGCAAGTGCATTCACTGCATCCCGATGTCTAACAGCGATATCTTCCCATGTAAACAATACCAGATCCACAGCATTATTTTCATGACAAGCTTGGAATGTCAGCTTCCAAACAATACAACACTCATGTCTCTAGCTGCTACCGATCCAGAGCTATGAGCAGCTACACCAGCCACCCTTCAATCTGGAGGAGGGGAGCTGACACTATCACCATAGCTCTGCAGCGCTCCTGTATACTTCCTGTGTGTAATGACAGCAGGCAGCAGCAGCTGGCACTCCTGTGCTTCGGGCATACTAACCAGTGCAGGGAATGTCTGGACAGCAGACTCGAGTTTACACAGGTGACATCACCAAGAGAGAGCGGAGCCGCAGAATATCCGGCACACTGCCGCACGACGGCGAGAGAGAAGTCAGCAGATGGCAGCGAGGCATGGTCAAGCTCCACATCGGACAAACTGCAGAATCAGCGAGAGAGAAGTCATTAAAAAAAAATAGTGAATCTGAGATTTCCTTTATTTTTCTGTTACGCCATTCGCCGTATGGGATAAATATTTTCATATTTGAGCGAATCGGGTTTGGTTAACTGCATCCGAACCAGATTCTTTTATAAACTACAATAATATGAGAATTACTTGGCCTCGCCATTGTATCAAAATGCAAAGCCAAACTCGGCAGGAACAGGACCCCATATGACAAGATACCTGGCACCCCCATATATATGGTCCTGGGTGCACAATGGACCAGGGAGATGTCTACTACTCTTTCCAACCAGGTAATTGTGTCACTTACCGTCCCTCTGCTGCACATGGAGCACCCTCTGGAAAGAGGACCCAGACACAGAATACGCCTCCATCATGGCAGAGGTTCTTGCGATCTGTCTCTTCAGAGAATCTGGTAGGCCGCTCATGAGGAATTCTCTCTTGGCTTTAAACTGCTCATCATCTTGAGAGTTTTCGGAGGCCTCAGAACTGAAACATAAACGTGGTTACAGCGACATCCCTCCACACACCCAGCATGCACCTTAAAGGGGCTGTGCAGTGCTCAGATGTTAATGACCTACTGTCAGGATAAGGGTCAACTCACACGTCCGCAACTTGGGTCTGGATCCGTTCTGCAATTTTGGGAACGGGTGCGGACCCATTCATTTTCAATGGGGCCGAACGGATGTGGACAGCACACCATGTGCTGTCCGCATCCGTATTTCCGTTCCAGAAAAATAGAATATGTCCTATTCTTGTCCGTAACTGCGGACAAGAAAAGGCATTTTCTATTATAGTGCCGGCAATGTGCGGTCTGCGAAATGCAGAAGGCACATTGCCAGTGTCCATGATTTGCAGACTGCAAAACACCTACGGACCTGGGAGTGGACCCTAACTTGTCAATATCAAATCTGCGGAGTCCAACAACCGGCCGATCAGCTGTTTGTAAAGGCCGAGTGTCGCATCCTCTTCACGTTTAACCTGCTTGGTGTCGGGGTTGTAGCGGTGGCACTGTGTAATCCACGTAATCGGAAGGTATAGTGACACCATGTCACCGCTGCCATCGAGACGGTTAACAGCCTCTCCAGACCCCCGCCAACCTGAGATTGAGGACGGGTCGTCAACATCAAAGCACGGCACAATCCCCGGAATTCAGAAACACAATGCAGGGTGGGGAGGGGGTCCTCCTATCCAACCCGCCATCAGCAGAAGCGAAGGACTTGGTGAAGACGCTGTGGTAGAGCTACGGCCAGTGACTACTCCTGATCCTCACGTACCCATCCTCAATAGTGATGACTCCACCTTTCACCACTTTCTTCTTCACTTCTTTCTTATGAGCTTCAAAAAAAAATAAAAAATATAAAAAAAAAAAGTCAAGTAAAATTCACCATAATTTCCACCACATTTATAACAAATTCCACTAGTGACCCCCATCTAATCAGCAGCCTGTACCATAAAAGCGAAACCCCAGGAGCTGCTGCAGAACCTCCCCGGGTGCCACAGACGCCTCACTGCTTCCTCTTGTGATATGAATGTGAATGCCTATGCTATTCCAGTGCCTAGCAGGAGTCGCCGAACTAGGCCGAATCACTTCTACTAAACCCTTTAAGAGGTTCTGCAGCAGCTGGAGCTTGCTTAGGAACATGCCACTGCTCATTACCGGAAGGAAGACTCTGGGTTTTCACTTTCTTTCCCAAAACTTCGTTTAGACTTCTGAGATTTGCCGTCTTTTGCACGTTTTCTGGTGGCTGGTATCGTCTGGGATAACTATGGGTTTCTGCAAGGAAGAAAGTGACCATGACACTTCTGCGTAATCCTACATCCATGTGGCCAATGTCACGTCTGAGGGTGCGGGATACCTGTGTGCCGCGGCTCTTCTGCCGAGTGGACCTCCTCTGAGGGGTCTCTGCTTTCCCCAGGTTCTGCTGGATGGCTTTTGCTTTCTCGAGAAGCTGCTTGGCTCTGCTGATTTTCTTGGCGCTTTCAGAAACCTGTTTATAGAAACAAGAGGCAGCCATCAGCAGGTCGGAGGGGCAGCCATCAGCAGGTCGGAGGGGCAGCCATCAGCAGGTCGGAGGGGCAGCCATCAGCAGGTCGGAGGGGCAGCCATCAGCAGGTCGGAGGGGCAGCCATCAGCAGGTCGGAGGGGCAGCCATCAGCAGGTCGGAGGGGCAGCCATCAGCAGGTCGGAGGGGCAGCCATCAGCAGGTCGGAGGGGCAGCCATCAGCAGGTCGGAGGGGCAGCCATCAGCAGGTCGGAGGGGCAGCCATCAGCAGGTCGGAGGGGCAGCCATCAGCAGGTCGGAGGGCTAAGTGGAGGAACAGCACCACTTGTACGACACAAACCTTATTACATCCCGGGCGGGAACGCTTCCGTCAGAACCTGATCCGGGTCGCCTCTTGTTACTTCTCCTCGCCACTGTGTAAATCTCATTCTAAAAAGAAGAAACCGGTAATGAAGGTAGCAGCGACGGCTAATCTGGGGGCTGCCTGCGCTGTTATACATGGGAGGCATGTCAGGAGGGGGCCACGCAGGGCCCGGCAGCCGGGCCACGCTTCCCCTGCGCACTTAGGCAGCCGGGCCACGCTTCCCCTGCGCACTTAGGCAGCCGGGCCACGCCCCTGCGCACTTAGGCAGCCGGGCCACGCTTCCCTGCGCACTTAGGCAGCCGGGCCACGCTTCCCTGCGCACTTAGGCAGCCGGGCCACGCTTCCCCTGCGCACTTAGGCAGCCGGGCCACGCTCCCCTGCGCACTCAGGCAGCCGGGCCACGCTTCCCCTGCGCACTTAGGCAGCCGGGCCACGCTTCCCTGCGCACTTAGGGGCAGCCGGGCCACGCTTCCCTGCGCACTTAGGCAGCCTGGGCCACGCTTCCCTGCGCACTTAGGGCAGCCGGGCCACGCTTCCCTGCGCACTTAGGCAGCCGGGCCACGCTCCCTGCGCACTCTAGGCAGCCGGGCCACGCCTCCCCTGCGCACTTAGGCAGCCGGGCCACGCTTCCCCTGCGCACTTAGGCAGCCGGGCCACGCTTCCCCTGCGCACTTAGGCAGCCGGGCCACGCTTCCCCTGCGCACTTAGGCAGCCGGGCCACGCTTCCCCTGCGCACTTAGGCAGCCGGGCCACGCTTCCCCTGCGCACGTATGTCGTCAGCGTTCCCAGGAGGGGTCGGCACGGAACCCATCACCCCCGCACTCGGGCACAAGCTGCACGGTACCTGATGGGGGACTCTGTGTCAGACGGCACGGTCAGGACCTCAGATTTGTAGACATCACTTCTTTGGCAGGGAGTTCTCACTTTTGGGGTGGACATCAGTATGGGACTCTCTGCTGATGGCCTCTCTGGGGACTTTCTGGCGGGAGTCGACTCTGCCTCCTTAAACTCCTCCTTAAGACAGGACTGCAGGGAAGTGGGGGCGATGGCCCTGCTGGCCTGGACGATTCTGGGCTCAGTGGAGGCTTCTTCTTCTTCCTCTTTAATTTCGAGGGCTTGTTCTCAGTGACCACTTTGTCGGGCGCCTGCTCCTCGACTTCCAGTTCTTGCTGGTTCTCCGTTGCTTCCTTGAGCTCCTTCTTCCTGGCGGGATTCTTCTTAGCGTTGGGCTTCAATGCGTCGCCTGCTTGTCGGAAGGCGTTCATGAATTGCTGCCTTTCGGCCGGGGTGGACTTCTGTTTGGTGGGTTCTCCGTGCTCCACATCGATAACGGCTAACTCCAGATCTTCCTCTTGTATGACCACGTTGGACCTCCTTTTGGGGAGCAGTTGGCCGACCTGCTGACACTCGGGGGCCGGCGTGCTCGCCTTCTTACTGCCGACTTTCTGCTTCTTAAAGATGGAAGCAATGTTTGTAGATTTTTGTGCCGGCAGAGGTGGCGAGAGGTGAACCTGCGCCTGCACGGTCACCATCTTAGGAGAGGGCAGCTGCGCTGTCTTGGGGTCACCACCAGAGGAGTCCGCCGGACTGGATTCAGACTGATCTTTCTCTTCTTGGCTTTTCATGAAATCCTCAAACGATATGGTTAAAGTGGCCGGGTTGTCAGAGGTGTTGTCGACGTGGACCTCAAGGCTGGAGTCCACTCCTGAGGTCCTGCTTTCTGATGAAACATTAGACCGTATGGGCAGTTGTTGATTTGGGGGGTCCCCAATAACCTGCCCCTCCACCATGTTCCTCCTTCTTCAGGCTTTGCCCCTCTCAGGTTTAGCCATGCCCCCCACCGGAAGTTTCTGACTGAAACACAACATCATCGCCGCCCAGGTCGGGCGGTCTGACCACAGATATCCGCTAGTAGAGCGGCAGTGTCACTACCCATAATCCCGCTGCGTCTACCGCCATTGTGTGCCACATCAGAGCCAGCGGGGGCGCCACATCACTCAGCCTCTTGATCAGTTTGGTGCGCTTTCCTATCCTGCTGGCCGCTTTAGAAGAGCTGGTCAGCGGGGTTGAGGGCGTGTCCTTGGTGATGACCCCACAGGTGAGGCTGGTGATCTTGTCACTGGGAGCGTGCTCCTTACTGGCAGCCGGGGGGTTCTGATGAAGTAGTCGGCTATGCTGCTGCTCTTCGGAGAGGTCAGCTCCTTCTCACCGCTCTTGGACAGAGGCGAGAAGTAGTTTGTGATGGTTTTACTCAGGGGATCTTCATCCTTCTGTGGTTTCTTACAAGACTGTAATAAGAGAGCAACCATTATAACAGAGGGTCTGCGGCCGGAGGTACAACAGAGGGTCTGCGACCGGAGGTACAACAGAGGGTCTGCGGCCGGGCTATGACCGGGGACAGGAGGTACAACAGAGGGTCTGCGACCGGGCTATGACCAGGGACAGGAGGTATAATAGAGGAGCTATGACCGAGGACAGGAGGTATAATAGAGGAGCTATGACCGGGGACAGGAGGTATAATAGAGGAGCTATGACCGAGGACAGGAGGTATAATAGAGGAGCTATGACCGGGGACAGGAGGTATAATGGAGGAGCTATGACCGGGACAGGAGGTATAATGGAGGAGCTATGACCGGGGACAGGAGGTATAATGGAGGAGCTATGACCGGGGACAGGAGGTATAATGGAGGAGCTATGACCGGGGACAGGAGGTATAATGGAGGAGCTATGACCGGGGACAGGAGGAATAATGGAGGGGCTATGACCGGGGACAGGAGGTATAATAGAGGAGCTATGACCGGGGACAGGAGGTATAATAGAGGAGCTATGACCGGGGAAAGGAGGTATAATAGGTGGGCTATGACCGGGGACAGGAGGTATAATAGAGGGGCTGATGACCGGGGACAGGAGGTATAATAGAGGGGCTATGACCGGGGACAGGAGGTATAATAGGTGGGCTATGACCGAGGACAGGAGGTATAATGGAGGAGCTATGACCGGGGGACAGGAGGTATAATATAAGAGCTATGACCGAGGACAGGAGGTATAATGGAGGGGCTATGACCGGGGACAGGAGGTATAATAGAGGGGCTATGACCGAGGACAGGAGGTATAATGGAGGGGCTATGACCGGGGACAGGAGGTATAATGGAGGGGCTATGACCGGGGACAGGAGGTATAATGGAGGGGCTATGACCGGGGACAGGAGGTATAATGGAGGGGCTATGACCGGGGACAGGAGGTATAATAGAGGAGCTATGACCGGGGACAGGAGGTATAATAGGTGGGCTATGACCGAGGACAGGAGGTATAATAGAGGGGCTATGACCGAGGACAGGAGGTATAATAGAGGGGCTATGACCGGGGACAGGAGGTATAATAGGTGGGCTATGACCGAGGACAGGAGGTATAATAGGTGGGCTATGACCGAGGACAGGAGGTATAATAGAGGGGCTATGACCGGGGACAGGAGGTATAATAGAGGGGCTATGACCGGGGACAGGAGGTATAATAGAGGGGCTATGACCGGGGACAGGAGGTATAATAGGTGGGCTATGACCGAGGACAGGAGGTATAATAGAGGGGCTATGACCGGGGACAGGAGGTATAATAGAGGGGCAATGACCGGGGACAGGAGGTATAATAGAGGGGCTATGACCGGGGACAGGAGGTATAATAGAGGGGCTATGACCGGGGACAGGAGGTATAATAGAGGGGCTATGACCGGGGACAGGAGGTATAATAGGTGGGCTATGACCGAGGACAGGAGGTATAATGGAGGAGCTATGACCGGGGACAGGAGGTATAATAGGTGGGCTATGACCGAGGACAGGAGGTATAATAGAGGGGCTATGACCGGGGACAGGAGGTATAATAGGTGGGCTATGACCGAGGACAGGAGGTATAATAGAGGGGCTATGACCGGGGACAGGAGGTATAATAGAGGGCTATGACCGGGGACAGGAGGTATAATAGAGGGGCTATGACCGAGGACAGGAGGTATAATGGAGGGGCTATGACCGAGGACAGGAGGTATAATAGAGGGGCTATGACCGAGGACAGGAGGTATAATAGGTGGGCTATGACCGAGGACAGGAGGTATAATGGAGGGGCTATGACCGGGGACAGGAGGTATAATAGAGGGGCTATGACCGAGGACAGGAGGTATAATGGAGGGGCTATGACCGAGGACAGGAGGTATAATAGAGGGGCTATGACCGAGGACAGGAGGTATAATAGGTGGGCTATGACCGAGGACAGGAGGTATAATGGAGGGGCTATGACCGAGGACAGGAGGTATAATAGAGGAGCTACGAACGGGGACAGGAGGTATAATGGAGGGGCTATGACCGGGGACAGGAGGTATAATAGGTGGGCTATGACCGAGGACAGGAGGTATAATAGAGGGGCTATGACCGAGGACAGGAGGTATAATAGAGGGGCTATGACCGAGGACAGGAGGTATAATAGAGGGGCTATGACCGAGGACAGGAGGTATAATAGAGGGGCTATGACCGAGGACAGGAGGTATAATAGAGGGGCTATGACCGAGGACAGGAGGTATAATAGAGGGGCTATGACCGAGGACAGGAGGTATAATAGAGGGGCTATGACCGAGGACAGGAGGTATAATAGGTGGGCTATGACCGAGGACAGGAGGTATAATGGAGGAGCTACGACCGGGGACAGGAGGTATAATGGAGGGGCTATGACCGGGGACAGGAGGTATAATAGAGGGGCTATGACCGAGGACAGGAGGTATAATAGAGGGGCTATGACCGAGGACAGGAGGTATAATGGAGGGGCTATGACCGGGGACAGGAGGTATAATGGAGGGGCTATGACCGGGGACAGGAGGTATAATGGAGGGGCTATGACCGGGGACAGGAGGTATAATAGAGGAGCTATGACCGAGGACAGGAGGTATAATAGAGGAGCTATGACCGGGGACAGGAGGTATAATAGGTGGGCTATGACCGAGGACAGGAGGTATAATAGAGGAGCTATGACCGGGGACAGGAGGTATAATAGAGGAGCTATGACCGGGGACAGGAGGTATAATGGAGGGGCTACGACCGGGGACAGGAGGTATAATGGAGGGGCTACGACTGGGGACAGGAGGTATAATAGGTGGGCTATGACCGAGGACAGGAGGTATAATAGAGGGGCTATGACCGAGGACAGGAGGTATAATAGAGGGGCTATGACCGAGGACAGGAGGTATAATAGAGGGGCTATAATAGGAGGGGCTATGACAGAGGACAGGAGGTATAATAGAGGGCTATGACAGAGGACAGGAGGTATAATGGAGGGGCTATGACAGAGGACAGGAGGTATAATGGAGGGGCTATGACAGAGGACAGGAGGTATAATGGAGGAGCTATGACCGAGGACAGGAGGTATAATGGAGGGGCTATGACCGAGGACAGGAGGTATAATGGAGGGGCTATGACCGAGGACAGGAGGTATAATGGAGGAGCTATGACCGAGGACAGGAGGTATAATGGAGGGGCTATGACCGAGGACAGGAGGTATAATGGAGGGGCTATGACCGAGGACAGGAGGTATAATGGAGGAGCTATGACCGGGGACAGGAGGTATAATAGAGGAGCTATGACCGGGGACAGGAGGTATAATGGAGGGGCTATGACCGAGGACAGGGGGTATAATGGAGGGGCTATGACCGGGGACAGGAGGTATAATGGAGGGGCTATGACCGAGGACAGGAGGTATAATGGAGGAGCTATGACCGGGGACGGTAGCTGACATAAGCGGCGCGCTCACCTGCACGGTGTAGTCCTCCAGCGGGGCGGACACGGCGAGCACCCCGACCATAGCGCTATCAGCTCCGGTCACCTCATCTCAGTCTCTCCGGTACAAAACTTCCCGCGCGAAGGCCAAAGTCACGTGACCAGAGCACCGCCTCAGCCCGCCCTGCAGCCTCCACTCCCCATTGGCTGAGGCTACCTGCTACTTGCTCCTCATTGGTGGATCCGCGAACGCACTTGTTTCCTATTGGTCGACGTATAATCAACGTCTCACGTCACCAGCTAAGTGGACCTGGCGCCAAAACAGAAAACAAACCCACTTGTCGCAGGCGGCGGGTGACTTGCCCGGTGTGGCCCAGCAAGGCAGAACGGGCATTAGACAGTTTCCCGATTGGGGCGAAGTGCTCTGAGTACATGAACACCAGGTGCTTCTGCTGGATGGGACACCTACCTGTTCACTTCTGTGGGGGTCCCGCCTGCGCCACTTCTGTGGACTGCGATACGGAAGCCACTTGCTTATGGTGATAACTGCGGCCTGAGATACATATATGGATATTTATCCGGACAAGAGGTCGTGCTCCGGGGGGTTGTATCCGGATGAGAGGTCGTGCTCTGGGGGGGTGGTATCCGGACGAGAGGTCGTGCTCCGGGGGGTTGTATCCGGACGAGAGGTCGTGCTCCGAGGGGGTTGTATCCGGACGAGAGGTCGCGCTCCGAGGGGGTTGTATCCGGACGAGAGGTTGCGCTCCGGGGGTGTTGTATCCGACGAGAGTCGCGCCCGGGGTTGTATCCGGACGAGAGGTCGTGCTCCGAGGGGTTGTATCCGGACGAGGTCGCGCTCCGAGGGGTGGTATCCAGGCGAGAGGTCGTGCTCCGAGGGGTGGTATCCGGACGAGAGGTCGTGCTCCGAGGGGTGGTATCCGGACGAGAGTCGTGCTCGAGGGTGGTATCCGGACGAGAGGTCGTGCTCCGAGGGGTGGTATCCCGGACGAGAGGTCGTGCTCGGGGTGGTATCCGGACGAGAGGTCGTGCTCGAGGTGGTATCCAGACGAGAGGTCGCGCTCCGGGGTGTTGTATCCGGACGAGAGGTCGCGCTCGAAGTGTTGTATCCGGACGAGAGTCGCGCTCCGGGGTTGTATCCGGACGAGAGGTCGTGCTCGGGGTTGTATCCGGATGAGAGGTCGCGCTCGAGGTGTTGTATCCGGACGAGAGTCGCGCTCCGGGGGTTGTATCTGGACGAAGATCGTGCTTCGGGGTGGTATCCGGACGAGAGAGTCGTGCTCCGGGGTGGTATCCGGACGAGAGGTCGCGCCCGGGGTGGTATCTGGGCGAGAGGTCGTGGCTCGAGGGAGTTGTATCCGGACGAGAGTCGTGCTCGGGGGTTGTATCCGGATGAGAGGTCGTGCTCGGGGTGGTATCCGAGCGAGAGGTCGCGCCCGGGGTGTGTGTATCCGGATGAGAGGTCGTGCTCTGGGGCGGTCGTATCCGGATGAGCGGTCGCGCTCCGGGCGGTCGTGCTCCAGGGGTGTTGTATCCGGACGAGAGGTCGTGCTCGGGGTTGCATCCGGACGAGAGGTCGTGCTCCGGGGGTTTGTATCCGGATGAGAGGTCGCTCCCAGGGGGTTGTATCTGGACGAGAGGTCACGTTCGGGGGTTTCGTGTCGGACGATAGGTTGGGGGTGTCCGGACGATAGGTTGGGAGGTGTCCGGACGATAGGTTGGGAAGTGTCGGACGATAGGTTGGGGAGGTGTCCGGACGATAGGTTGGGAGTGTCCGGACGATAGGTTGGGAGGTGTCCGGACGATAGGTTGGGGGTGTCCGGGCGAGAGGTTGGGGGTGTCCGACGATAGGTTGGGGGGGGGGGTGTCCGGACGATAGGTTGGGGAGGGGGTGTCCGGACGAGAGGTTGCTCTCGGGGGGGGGGAGGGAGGGAGGGGGGGTCGCGCTTTCCAGACTCACAATCTGGTCGTTTAAAAGGCGCCGCCTTATGGCACCAATAAAAGCAGCGACTCTTCCCGCAATAATCCAGCGCCGGCACAAGACGATCGGCAGAAAATTTTTAAGAAATGGAGACACAAAAACATTATTTTTTTTTTCAAAAATGCATTATGATGTAAAACTTAAACAAAAAGAGAAAGTAGAGATATTTGGTGTCGTCCGTAACGACCGTCTCGATAGAAACATCACATGACCCTCTGGAACGCTGTAAATACCGCGCCGGAACAGGCGCTGGTTCCGCTACTTTGCCTCACAAAAAGCGTAAAATAGTAGTATATTATATAGGGGGGGGGGGTCAAACCAAGGGGCGTATCTGTTAGGGGGCTTTGGTGGGGCCACTTTAGGGGGGGCGTATCTGCTGCATGGGGGGTCTCCAGGATTGGGCATGTACAGCTAAGCTACCTCTTCGGAGGTGTGCGTGTCCCTGGGCCCCACACTGCATTTTCATGTGATTTCGTGACCAGAATGCCAGAACTGCAGTGGAGACTGACACCGGGAACTTTCTCCTCTGAGCAGACATTGCTATGGTGACGGCTGGGCCCCGCCCCGTCCTCCAGTGTCCATGTGCAGGGCGGGCTGCTGCTAATAAAGCTTGGCGCATGGCGGTTTCCGGCAGCCGCGCCCCCTGACGCGGGGGATGACGGGACTTGTAGTTGAGCCGGAGTTTCCGCAGTTGAGCGGGGCGCGGGATGGAGCTGGACGGGCTGTTGCTGGAGGCGGAGGAGAGCATGGCGGCGGCGCGGAACTACAAGGCCGAGCTGAAGCAGAGGCTGCTGGGGCTGAGCCAGGCCAGGAGGCAGGTGGGAGCCCCCCCCGGAGTCACAGAAAACCCCCCCTACACAGGAGACCCCCAGAGTCACAGACCAAAGCCCCCCGACCAGGAGACCCCCCCTATAGTCACGGACCCCCCTGACAGAGGACACCCCCAGAGTCAGACCTGACAGAAGAGACCCCAGAGTCACAGACCACCCCCCCTACACATGAGACCCCCAGAGTCGCAGACCAAAGTCCTCCCCGGAGTCACAGACCCCTCGGAGTCAGACCTGACAGAAGAGACCCCAGAGTCACAGACCACCCCCCTACACAGGAGACCCCCAGAGTTGCAGACCAAAGCCCCCCCCCCGGTGTCACAGACCCCCCTGACAGAAGACACCCCGGAGTCAGACCTGACAGATAAGACCCCAGAGCCACAGACCAAAATCTCCCCGCCCCCTCTGCACAGGAGACCCCCGGAGTGGCAGACCAAAATCTCCCCCGACAAAGACAAAGGAGACCCCAGAAGTCACAGACCCCTCAAACAAAGATGGCCCCGAGTCAGACAGCCCCTGACACAGTCTGAGGCTGCATGGTTGTACCCCCATGTTTATATTGCACGACGTGTATGAGGATGATGGTGATCCTCCCAGTGTGTGACTACTACACCCGCCGTCTGCTGCCACTTCCTGCTGCTTGTTGCCAGATGTCTTCCTAATACCCCTCCCAGCGGTCATGTGACCAGATACATACCCTCAGGTCCCGCCCCCGACCAGACTCCTTCCTGTGCAGAACTCTCAGCGGAGTCTTCAGAGATTTCATCATCTCCTGTCTGTGCACACAGCTCCGGAGTGATATAACTGACTACAGAGGGGGATAATAACATTATAACGCTGCCCCCAGGACCAGACACTGTGCACACAGCTCCGGAGCGATATAACTGACTACAGAGGGGGAATAATAACATTATAACGCTGCCCCAGGACCAGACACTGTGCACACAGCTCCGGAGCGATATAACTGACTACAGAGGGGGATAATAACATTATAACGCTGCCCCCAGGACCAGACACTGTGCACACAGCTCCGGAGTGATATAACTGACTACAGAGGGGGATAATAACATTATAACGCTGCCCCCAGGACCAGACACTGTGCACACAGCTCCGGAGCGATATAACTGACTACAGAGGGGATAATAACATTATAACGCTGCCCCCAGGACCAGACACTGTGCACACAGCTCCGGAGCGATATAACTGACTACAGAGGGGGAATAATAACATTATAACGCTGCCCCCAGGACCAGACACTGTGCACACAGCTCCGGAGCGATATAACTGACTACAGAGGGGGATAATAACATTATAACGCTGCCCCAGGACCAGACACTGTGCACACAGCTCCGGAGCGATATAACTGACTACAGAGGGGAATAATAACATTATAACGCTGCCCCCAGGACCAGACACTGTGCACACAGCTCCGGAGCGATATAACTGACTACAGAGGGGAATAATAACATTATAACGCTGCCCCCAGGACCAGACACTGTGCACACAGCTCCGGAGCGATATAACTGACTACAGAGGGGAATAATAACATTATAACGCTGCCCCCAGGACCAGACATTGTGCATACAGCTCCGGAGCGATATAACTGACTACAGAGAGGGGGAATAATAACATTATAACGCTGCCCCCAGGACCAGACACTGTGCACACAGCTCCGGAGCGATATAACTGACTACAGAGGGGGGGGGATGATAACATTATAACGCTGCCCCCAGGACCAGACACTGTGCACACAGCTCCGGAGCGCTGCCCCCAGGACCAGACACTGTGCACACAGCTCCTGAGTGATATAACTGACTACAGAGGGGGGGAATAATAACATTATAATGCTGCCCCCAGGACCAGACACTGTGCACACAGCTCCGGAGCGATATAACTGACTACAGAGGGGGAATAATAACATTATAACGCTGCCCCAGGACCAGACACTGTGCACACAGCTCCGGAGTGATATAACTGACTACAGAGGGGGGGAATAATAACATTATAACGCTGCCCCCAGGACCAGACACTGTGCACACAGCTCCGGAGCGATATAACTGACTACAGAGGGGGAATAATAACATTATAACGCTGCCCCCAGGACCAGACACTGTGCACACAGCTCCGGAGTGATATAACTAACTACAGAGGGGAATAATAACATTATAACGCTGCCCCAGGACCAGACACTGTGCACACAGCTCCGGAGCGATATAACTGACTACAGAGGGGAATAATAACATTATAACGCTGCCCCCAGGACCAGACACTGTGCACACAGCTCCGGAGCGATATAACTGACTACAGAGAGGGAATAATAACATTATAACGCTGCCCCCAGGACCAGACACTGTGCACACAGCTCCGGAGCGATATAACTGACTACAGAGGGGGAATAATAACATTATAACGCTGCCCCAGGACCAGACACTGTGCACACAGCTCCGGAGCGATATAACTAACTACAGAGGGGGGGAATAATAACATTACACCGGAGCTGTGTGCACAGTGTCTGGTCCTGGGGGCAGCGTTATAATGTTATTATCCCCCCCCCCGGTAGTCAGTTATATCGCTCCGGCGCTGTGTGTACAGTGTCTGGTCCTGGGGGCAGCGTTATAATGTTATTATTCCCCCCCTCTGTAGTCAGTTATATCACTCCAGAGCTGTGTGCACAGTGTCTGGTCCTCGGGGCAGCGTTATAATGTTATTATTCCCCCTTCCCTGTAGTCAGTTATATCGCTCCGGAGCTGTGTGCACAGTTTCTGGTCCTGGGGGCAGCGTTATAATGTTATTATTCCCCCTTCCCTGTAGTCAGTTATATCGCTCCGGAGCTGTGTGCACAGTTTCTGGTCCTGGGGGCAGCGTTATAATGTTATCATTCCCCTCCTCTGTAGTCAGTTATATCGCTCCGGAGCTGTGTGCACAGTGTCTGGTCCTGGGGGCAGCGTTATAATGTTATTATCCCCCCCTCTGTAGTCAGTTATATCGCTCCGCAGCTGTGTGCACAGTGTCTGGTCCTGGGGGCAGCGTTATAATGTTATTATCCCCTCCTCTGTAGTCAGTTATATCGCTCCGGAGCTGTGTGCACAGTGTCTGGTCCTGGGGGCAGCGTTATAATGTTATTATTCCCCCTCTGTAGTCAGTTATATCGCTCCGGAGCTGTGTGCACAGTGTCTGGTCCTGGGGGCAGCGTTATAATGTTATTATTCCCCTCTGTAGTCAGTTATATCGCTCCGGAGCTGTGTGCACAGTGTCTGGTCCTGGGGCAGCGTTATAATGTTATTATTCCCCTCCTCTGTAGTTAGTTATATCGCTCCGGAGCTGTGTGCACAGTGTCTGGTCCTGGGGGCAGCGTTATAATGTTATTATTCCCCCTCTGTAGTCAGTTATATCGCTCCGGAGCTGTGTGCACAGTGTCTGGTCCTGGGGGCAGTATTATAATGTTATTATTCCCCCTCCCTGTAGTCAGTTATATCGCTCCGGAGCTGTGTGCACAGTGTCTGGTCCTGGGGGCAGCGTTATAATGTTGTTATTCCCCTCCCTGTAGTCAGTTATATCGCTCCGGAGCTGTGTGCACAGTGTCTGGTCCTGGGGGCAGCGTTAGAATGTTATTATTCCCCTCTGTAGTCAGTCATATCACTCCGGAGCTGTGTGCACAGTGTCTGGTCCTGGGGGCAGTGTTATAATGTTATTATTCCCCCCCTCTGTAGTCAGTTATATCGCTCCGGAGCTGTGTGCACAGTTTCTGGCCCTGGGGGCAGCGTTATAATGTTATTATTCCCCCTCTGTAGTCAGTTATATCACTCCGGAGCTGTGTGCACAGTGTCTGGTCCTGGGGGCAGCGTTATAATGTTATTATTCCCCCCTTCTGTAGTCAGTTATATCACTCCGGAGCTGTGTGCACAGTGTCTGGTCCTGGGGGCAGCGTTATAATGTTATTATCCCCCTCTGTAGTCAGTTATATCGCTCCGGAGCTGTGTGCACAGTGTCTGGTCCTGGGGGCAGCATTATAATGTTATTATTCCCCCCCTCTGTAGTCAGTTATATCACTCCGGAGCTGTGTGCACAGTGTCTGGTCCTGGGGGCAGCGCTCCAGAGCTGTGTGCACAGTGTCTGGTCCTGGGGGCAGCGTTATAATGTTATTATTCCCCCCTCTGTAGTCAGTTATATCGCTCCGGAGCTGTGTGCACAGTGTCTGGTCCTGGGGGCAGCGTTATAATGTTATTATTCCCCTCCCCTGTAGTCAGTTATATCGCTCTGGAGCTGTGTGCACAGTGTCTGGTCCTGGGGGCAGCGTTATAATGTTATTATTCCCCTCCCCTGTAGTCAGTTATATCGCTCCGGAGCTGTGTGCACAGTGTCTGGTCCTGGGGGCAGCGTTATAATGTTATTATTCCCCCCCTCTCTGTAGTCAGTTATATCGCTCCGGAGCTGTGTGCACAGTGTCTGGTCCTGGGGGCAGCGTTATAATGTTATTATTCCCCCCTCTGTAGTCAGTTATATCACTCCGGAGCTGTGTGCACAGTGTCTGGTCCTGGGGGCAGCGTTATAATGTTATTATTCCCCCCCTCTGTAGTCAGTTATATCGCTCCGGAGCTGTGTGCACAGTGTCAGGTCCTGGGGTAGCGTGATAATGTTATTATTCCCCCTCCCCTGTAGTCAGTTATATCGCTCCGGAGCTGTGTGCACAGTGTCTGGTCCTGGGGGCAGCGTTATAATGTTATTATTCCCCCTCCCCTGTAGTCAGTTATATCACTCCGGAGCTTTGTGCACAGTGTCTGGTCCTGGGGGCAGCGTTATAATGTTATTATTCCCCCTCCTCTGTAGTCAGTTATATCACTCCGGAGCTGTGTGCACAGTGTCTGGTCCTGGGGGCAGCGTTATAATGTTATTATTCCCCCCTTCTGTAGTCAGTTATATCACTCCGGAGCTGTGTGCACAGTGTCTGGTCCTCGGGGCAGCGTTATAATGTTATTATTCCCCCCCTCTGTAGTCAGTTATATTGCTCCGGAGCTGTGTGCACAGTGTCTGGTCCTGGGGGCAGCGTTATAATGTTATTATTCCCCCCCTCTGTAGTCAGTTATATCGCTCCGGAGCTGTGTGCACAGTGTCTGGTCCTGGGGGCAGCGTTATAATGTTATCATTCCCCCTCCCCTGTAGTCAGTTATATCGCTCGGAGCTGTGTGCACAGTGTCTGGTCCTGGGGGCAGCGTTATAATGTTATTATTCCCCCACTCTGTAGTCAGTTATATCGCTCCCGGAGCTGTGTGCACAGTGTCTGGTCCTGGGGCAGCATTATAATGTTATTATTACCCCTCCCCCTCTGTAGTTAGTTATATCGCTCCGGAGCTGTGTGCACAGTGTCTGGTCCTGGGGGCAGCGTTATATAGTTATTATTCCCCCTCTGTAGTCAGTTATATCAGCTCCGGAGCTGTGTGCACAGTGTCTGGTCCTGGGGGCAGCGTTATAATGTTATTATTCCCCCTCTGTAGTCAGTTATATCGCTCCGGAGCTGTGTGCAGTGTCTGGTCCTGGGGCAGCATTATAATGTTATTATTCCCCCTCTGTAGTCAGTTATATCGCTCCGGAGCTGTGTGCACAGTGTCTGGTCCTGGGGGCAGCGTTATAATGTTATTATTCCCTCCCTGTAGTCAGTTATATCGCTCCGAAGCTGTGTGCACAGTGTCTGGTCCTCGGGGCAGCATTATAATGTTATTATTCCCCCCCCCCTCTTTAGTCAGTTATATCGCTCCGGAGCTGTGTGCACAGTGTCTGGTCCTGGGGGCAGCGTTATAATGTTATTATTCCCCCTCTGTAGTCAGTTATATCGCTCCGGAGCTGTGTGCACAGTGTCTGGTCCTGGGGCAGCGTTATAATGTTATTATTCCCTCCTCTGTAGTCAGTTATATCGCTCCGGAGCTGTGTGCACAGTGTCTGGTCCTGGGGGGCAGCGTTATAATGTTATTATTCCCCCCCTCTGTAGTCAGTTATATAGCTCCGGAGCTGTGTGCAGTGTCTGGTCCTGGGGGCAGCGTTATAATGTTATTATTCCCCCCCTCTGTAGTCAGTTATATCGCTCCGGAGCTGTGTGCACAGTGTCTGGTCCTGGGGGGCAGCGTTATAATGTTATTATTCCCCTCCCCTGTAGTCAGTTATATCGCTCCGGAGCTGTGTGCACAGTGTCTGGTCCTGGGGGAAGCATTATAATGTTATTATTCCCCCTCCTCTGTAGTCAGTTATATCGCTCCGGAGCTGTGTGCACAGTGTCTGGTCCTGGGGGGCAGCGTTATAATGTTATTATTCCCCCTCCCCTGTAGTCAGTTTTATCGCTCCGGAGCTGTGTGCGCAGTGTCTGGTCCTGGGGGGCAGCGTTATAATGTTATTATTCCCCTCCCCTGTAGTCAGTTATATCGCTCCGGAGCTGTGTGCACAGTGTCTGGTCCTGGGGGCAGCGTTATAATGTTATTATTCCCCCCCTCTGTAGTCAGTTATATCACTCCGGAGCTGTGTGCACAGTGTCTGGTCCTGGGGGCAGCGTTATAATGTTATTATTCCCCCCCTCTGTAGTCAGTTATATCGCTCCGGAGCTGTGTGCACAGTGTCTGGTCCTGGGGCAGCGTTATAATGTTATTATTCCCCCTCTGTAGTCAGTTATATCACTCCGGAGCTGTGTGCAGTGTCTGGTCCTGGGGGCAGCGTTATAATGTTATTATTCCCCCCCTCTGTAGTCAGTTATATCGCTCCGGAGCTGTGTGCACAGTGTCTGGTCCTGGGGGCAGCGTTATAATGTTATTATTCCCCCCCTCGGTAGTCAGTTATATCGCTCCGAGCTGTGTGCACAGTGTCTGGTCCTGGGGGCAGCGTTATAATGTTATTATTCCCCCCTCTGTAGTCAGTTATATCGCTCCGGAGCTGTGTGCACAGTGTCTGGTCCTGGGGGCAGCATTATAATGTTATTATTAGCCCCCTCCCCCCTCTGTAGTTGGTTATATCGCTCCGGAGCTGTGTGCACAGTGTCTGGTCCTGGGGGCAGCGTTATAATGTTATTATTCCCCCCCTCTGTAGTCAGTTATATCGCTCCGGAGCTGTGTGCACAGTGTCTGGTCCTGGGGGCAGCATTATAATGTTATTATTCCCCCCTCTGTAGTCAGTTATATCGCTCCGGAGCTGTGTGCACAGTGTCTGGTCCTGGGGGGCAGCGTTATAATGTTATTATTCCCCTCCCCTGTAGTCAGTTATATCACTCCGGAGCTGTGTGCACAGTGTCTGGTCCTCGGGGCAGCATTATAATGTTATTATCCCCCTTAGTCAGTTATATCGCTCCGGAGCTGTGTGCACAGTGTCTGGTCCTGGGGGCAGCGTTATAATGTTATTATTCCCCTCCTCTGTAGTCAGTTATATCGCTCCGGAGCTGTGTGCAGTGTCTGGTCCTGGGGGAAGCATTATAATGTTATTATTCCCCCTCCCCTGTAGTCAGTTATATCGCTCCGGAGCTGTGTGCACAGTGTCTGGTCCTGGGGGCAGCGTTATAATGTTATTATTCCCCCTCTGTAGTCAGTTATATCGCTCCGGAGCTGTGTGCACAGTGTCTGGTCCTGGGGGCAGCGTTATAATGTTATTATTCCCCCTCTGTAGTCAGTTATATCGCTCCGGAGCTGTGTGCACAGTGTCTGGTCCTGGGGGCAGCGTTATAATGTTATTATTCCCTCCCCTGTAGTCAGTTATATCGCTCCGGAGCTGTGTGCACAGTGTCTGGTCCTGGGGGCAGCGTTATAATGTTATTATTCCCCCTCTGTAGTCAGTTATATCGCTCCGGAGCTGTGTGCACAGTGTCTGGTCCTGGGGCAGCATTATAATGTTATTATTCCCCCCTCTGTAGTCAGTTATATCGCTCCGGAGCTGTGTGCACAGTGTCTGGTCCTGGGGGGCAGCGTTATAATGTTATTATTCCCCTCCCCTGTAGTCAGTTATATCGCTCCGGAGCTGTGTGCACAGTGTCTGGTCCTCGGGGCAGCATTATAATGTTATTATCCCCCTTTTGTCAGTTATATCGCTCCGGAGCTGTGTGCACAGTGTCTGGTCCTGGGGGCAGCGTTATAATGTTATTATCCCCTCCTCTGTAGTCAGTTATATCGCTCCGGAGCTGTGTGCAGTGTCTGGTCCTGGGGAAGCATTATAATGTTATTATTCCCCTCCCCTGTAGTCAGTTATATCGCTCCGGAGCTGTGTGCACAGTGTCTGGTCCTGGGGGCAGCGTTATAATGTTATTATTCCCCCTCTGTAGTCAGTTATATCGCTCCGGAGCTGTGTGCACAGTGTCTGGTCCTGGGGCAGCGTTATAATGTTATTATTCCCCCTCTCTGTAGTCAGTTATATCGCTCCGGAGCTGTGTGCACAGTGTCTGGTCCTGGGGGCAGCGTTATAATGTTATTATTCCCCCTCTGTAGTCAGTTATATCGCTCCGGAGCTGTGTGCACAGTGTCTGGTCCTGGGGGCAGCGTTATAATGTTATTATTCCCCTCCTGTAGTCAGTTATATCGCTCCGGAGCTGTGTGCACAGTGTCTGGTCCTGGGGGCAGCGTTATAATGTTATTATTCCCTCCTCTGTAGTCAGTTATATCGCTCCGGAGCTGTGTGCAGTGTCTGGTCCTGGGGAAGCATTATAATGTTATTATTCCCCTCCCTGTAGTCAGTTATATCGCTCCGGAGCTGTGTGCACAGTGTCTGGTCCTGGGGGCAGCGTTATAATGTTATTATTCCCACCCTCTGTAGTCAGTTATATCACTCCGGAGCTGTGTGCACAGTGTCTGGTCCTGGGGGCAGCGTTATAATGTTATTATTCCCCCCCTCTGTAGTCAGTTATATCGCTCCGGAGCTGTGTGCAGTGTCTGGTCCTGGGGAAGCATTATAATGTTATTATTCCCTCTCCTGTAGTCAGTTATATCGCTCCGGAGCTGTGTGCACAGTGTCTGGTCCTGGGGGCAGCGTTATAATGTTATTATTCCCCCTCTGTAGTCAGTTATATCGCTCCGGAGCTGTGTGCAGTGTCTGGTCCTGGGGGAAGCATTATAATGTTATTATTCCCCCTCCTGTAGTCAGTTATATCGCTCCGGAGCTGTGTGCACAGTGTCTGGTCCTGGGGGCAGCGTTATAATGTTATTATTCCCCCTCTGTAGTCAGTTATATCGCTCCGGAGCTGTGTGCAGTGTCTGGTCCTGGGGAAGCATTATAATGTTATTATTCCCCTCCCTGTAGTCAGTTATATCGCTCCGGAGCTGTGTGCACAGTGTCTGGTCCTGGGGGCAGCGTTATAATGTTATTATTCCCCTCCTCTGTAGTCAGTTATATCGCTCCGGAGCTGTGTGCACAGTGTCTGGTCCTGGGGGCAGCGTTATAATGTTATTATTCCCCCCCTCTGTAGTCAGTTATATCGCTCCGGAGCTGTGTGCACAGTGTCTGGTCCTGGGGGCAGCATTATAATGTTATCATTCCCCCCCCTCTGTAGTCAGTTATATCGCTCCGGAGCTGTGTGCACAGTGTCTGCTCCTCGGGGCAGCATTATAATGTTATTATTCCCCCTCTGTAGTCAGTTATATAGCTCCAGAGTTGTGTGCACAGTGTCTGGTCCTGGGGGCAGCGTTATAATGTTATTATTCCCCCTCTGTAGTCAGTTATTTCACTCGGAGCTGTGTGCACAGTGTCTGGTCCTGGGTGCAGCGTTATAATGTTATTATTCCCCTCCTCTGTAGTCAGTTATATCGCTCCCGGAGCTGTGTGCACAGTGTCTGGTCCTGGGGGCAGCGTTATAATGTTATTATTCCCCTCCTCTGTAGTCAGTTATATCGCTCCGGAGCTGTGTGCACAGTGTCTGGTCCTGGGGGCAGCGTTATAATGTTATTATTCCCCCTCTGTAGTCAGTTATATCGCTCCGGAGCTGTGTGCACAGTGTCTGGTCCTGGGGGCAGCGTTATAATGTTATTATCCCCTCCTCTGTAGTCAGTTATATCGCTCCTGGAGCTGTGTGCACAGTGTCTGGTCCTGGGGGCAGCGTTATAATGTTATTATTCCCCCCCTCTGTAGTCAGTTATATCGCTCCGGAGCTGTGTGCACAGTGTCTGGTCCTGGGGGCAGCGTTATAATGTTATTATTCCCCCTCTCTGTAGTCAGTTATATCGCTCCGGAGCTGTGTGCACAGTGTCTGGTCCTGGGGGCAGCGTTATAATGTTATTATTCCCCTCTCTGTAGTCAGTTATATCGCTCCGGAGCTGTGTGCACAGTGTCTGGTCCTGGGGGCAGCGTTATAATGTTATTATTCCCCTCCCTGTAGTCAGTTATATCGCTCCGGAGCTGTGTGCACAGTGTCTGGTCCTGGGGGCAGCGTTATAATGTTATTATTCCCCTCCTCTGTAGTCAGTTATATCGCTCCGGAGCTGTGTGCAGTGTCTGGTCCTGGGGAAGCATTATAATGTTATTATTCCCCTCCCCTGTAGTCAGTTATATCGCTCCGGAGCTGTGTGCACAGTGTCTGGTCCTGGGGGCAGCGTTATAATGTTATTATTCCCCCCCTCTGTAGTCAGTTATATCACTCCGGAGCTGTGTGCACAGTGTCTGGTCCTGGGGGCAGCGTTATAATGTTATTATTCCCCCTCTGTAGTCAGTTATATCGCTCCGGAGCTGTGTGCAGTGTCTGGTCCTGGGGAAGCATTATAATGTTATTATTCCCCCTCCCCTGTAGTCAGTTATATCGCTCCGGAGCTGTGTGCACAGTGTCTGGTCCTGGGGGCAGCGTTATAATGTTATTATTCCCCTCTGTAGTCAGTTATATCACTCCGGAGCTGTGTGCACAGTGTCTGGTCCTGGGGGCAGCGTTATAATGTTATTATTCCCCCTCTGTAGTCAGTTATATCGCTCCGGAGCTGTGTGCACAGTGTCTGGTCCTGGGGGCAGCGTTATAATGTTATTATTCCCCCTCTGTAGTCAGTTATATCGCTCCGGAGCTGTGTGCAGTGTCTGGTCCTGGGGGCAGCGTTATAATGTTATTATTCCCCCCCTCTGTAGTCAGTTATATAGCTCCAGAGCTGTGTGCACAGTGTCTGGTCCTGGGGGCAGCGTTATAATGTTATTATTCCCCCCTCTGTAGTCAGTTATTTCACTCCGGAGTTGTGTCTACAGTGTCTGGTCCTGGGTGCAGCGTTATAATGTTATTATTCCCCCTCCTCTGTAGTCAGTTATATCGCTCCGGAGCTGTGTGCACAGTGTCTGGTCCTGGGGGCAGCGTTATAATGTTATTATTCCCCCTCTGTAGTCAGTTATATCGCTCCGGAGCTGTGTGCACAGTGTCTGGTCCTGGGGGCAGCGTTATAATGTTATTATCCCCCTCTGTAGTCAGTTATATCGCTCCGGAGCTGTGTGCACAGTGTCTGGTCCTGGGGGCAGCGTTATAATGTTATTATTCCCCCCTCTGTAGTCAGTTATATCGCTCCGGAGCTGTGTGCACAGTGTCTGGTCCTGGGGGCAGCGTTATAATGTTATTATTCCCCTCCCCTGTTGTCAGGCACACGCCCCCACACTATAATGCTTTCTCCCTGCAGATTATGGGCAGCGCGGTGCAGACCCGCGACGCTCTGCAGCAGCATTTCCAGGATATGAAGAACGCGGTTTCCAAGATGCTGGACGATCGTCTGCTGGCGCTGCTGCAGCAGGTGGACGCCATCGAGTGCGAGAACATCAAACCGCTGGACGACTGCCAGAAGCTGCTGGAGCTGGGGGTCAGCACAGCGGACGGGCTGCTACGAGAAGGTGGGTCAGGCTGTGGAGGGCTCTATGGGGCGTGTCCTCTGTGCAGACTGTGTGTGAGTGATACCTGCACTGGCTGTGTTGGGGAGGATGGGGCGTGTCCTCTTTGCAGACTTGAAGTGTGTTCTCTGCACAGATGGTGGGGTGTGTCCTCCGCACAAGCTGTGTTGGGGAATGGGGTGTCTGCACAGACTGTGTGGTGGGGAATGGGGCGTGTCCTCTGCACAGACTGTATGGATGGAATGGGGCGTGTCCTCTGCACAGATTGGGACTAGTCTGATTTCAGTGACCTGTAATTCCTCCGTTCTCCAGGAGAGGTCGCCCTTTCCTGTAATAGTGGAGACCGCCAGGACTTGTGTAACTTCACCAACAAAGCTCTGCACATCCAGCTGGACAGGTGAGGGGGAGGGGCTGTGAGGACGGAAGGAGGGGCTAGGAGCAGGGATGGGAGGGATTTGGGAGGCTGTAGGCAGTGATTGGGGTGGGATTTGGGGGCATTGTTTTGGGGAGAGGGGCTATGAGCAGGAATGGGAGGGATTTGGGAGGTTGTGGATGGGGGCGGGGGGGGGTCAGTGTTTTGTGGGATGGGGTTACAAGCAGGTTCAGGGGGGTCAGTGTATTGTGGGGCGGGGCTATGAGCAGGGCCGGGGGGGTCAGTGTATTGTGGGGCGGGGCTATGAGCAGGGCCGGTGGGGTCAGTGTTTTGTGGGGCGGGGCTATGAGCAGGGCTGGGGGTCAGTGTATTGTGGGGCAGGGCTATGAGCTGGGCCGGGGAGGGTCTGTGTTTTGGGTGTGACCCCTGTGCTGTGTGCAGCCTCCCGGAGGTCCCCTCGCTGGTGGAGGTCCCCTGCCTCTCAGCTCAGCTGGACGACGCCTTCCTGTCGGTGGCCAGAGACCACATCTCCCAGCATGGGGCGGTGGCCTTCAGACCCCCGGTGCAGATCGAGGAGCTGGTGGAGAGACCGGCGGGATCCTGGTGAGATGGTGCAAGGTCTGTACCCTCCTGTCTGCTAACAAGACTTGCTTACTGTCAGTGAATGAGGAGATATGCCGCGAAACGTTGCCTTGAGGCCCTAGAGGGGGGTAGGAATGAGGACCTGTCCTAGTAATGGGGAGCGTCCCAGTGGTCATACGTGTGTCACCTGCTGGGAAATCCATGGAGGAAAGCGAACCCCATAACCCTGCTCCATTGGAGCTATGTAGCCCCTCCCCTGCACAGATGACGCTGCGCCTCTGCCCAACCCCTGCACAGATGTCACCGTTCCTCTGCCCCACCCTTGCACAGATGACGCCGCCCCTCCCCTGCACAGATGACACTGCGCCACTGCCCCACCCCCGCACAGATGTCACCGTTCCTCTGCCCCACCCTCGCACAGAGTACTACGCCTCTTCCCCACCCCTGCAGATGACACCGCGCCTGCCCCACCCTCGCACAGATGGCGCCGCCTCCCCTGCGCAGATGACACTGCGCCTCTGCCCCACCCCGCACAGATGTCACTGTTCCTCTGCCCCACCCTCGCACAGATGTCACCGTTCATCTGCTCCTCCCCTGCACAGATGACACTGCGCCTCTGCCCCACCCTCGCACACATGGCGCCGCCCCTCCCTGCACAGATGACACTGCGCCTCTGCCCCACCCCTCGCACAGATGACGCCGCCTCCTCCCTGCGCAGATGACACTGCGCCTCTGCCCCACCCCCGCACAGATGTCACTGTTCCTCTGCCCCACCCCCGCACAGATGACACCGCGCCTCTGCCCCACCCTCGCACAGATGACGCCGTCCCTCCCCTGCACAGATGACACCGCGCCTCTGCCCCCACCCTCGCACAGATGGCACCGCGCCTCTGCCCCACCCTCGCACAGATGACGCCGCCTCCCCTGCACAGAGTACACTGCGCCTCTTCCTCATTCCCGCACAGATGACGACGACGCCCCTCCCCTGCACAGAGTACACTGCGCCTCTGCCCCACCCTCGCACAGATAACACCGTGCCTCTTCCCCACCCTCGCTCAGATGGCACCACCCCTCCCCTGCACAGATGACACTGCGCCTCTGCCCCACCCTCGCACAGATGGCACCGCGCCTCTGCCCCCACCCTCGCACAGATGACACCGCGCCTCTGCCCCCACCCTCGCACAGATGACACTGCGCCTCTGCCCCACCCTCGCACAGATGACACCGCGCCTCTGCCCCACCCCCGCACAGATGACACCGCCCTCCCTGCACAGATGACACTGCGCCTCTGCCCCACCCCCGCACAGATGACACTGCGCCTCTGCCCCCACCCTCGCACAGATGACGCCGTCCCTCCCTGCACAGAGTACACTGCGCCTCTGCCCCACCCCCGCACAGAGTACACTGCGCCTCTGCCCCACCCCGCACAGATGACACCGCACCTCTACCTCATTCCCGCACAGATCAGGTGATCACTCCGCGCCTCTGCCCCACCCTCGCACAGATGACACCGCGCTCTGCCCCCACCTCGCACAGATGGCACCGCGCCCTGCCCCCACTCTCGCACAGATGACACCGCGCCTCTGCTCCCCACCCTCGCACAGATGACACTGCGCCTCTTCCCCCTCGCACAGATGACACCGCGCTCTGCCCCACCCTCGCACAGATGACACCGCCCCTCCCTGCACAGATGACACCGCGCTCTGCCCCCACCCCGCACAGATGACACCGTGCTTCTGCTCCTCCCCCACAGAGATGACCCACCCTCCAGCACACAGAGGCCACCACCCATTCCCACTCCCCCACTGACTGTGTCTGCTCTCAGGTGGACGAGGACTTTGTGGCTCAGGATTTTCGGCTTCAGTTCCGGGAAGAATTCCTCCGGTCACTTTGAGGACGCCTACGTGGGCAGCGAAGTGCAGTTCATTGTGCTTCACATCGACCCCCACATTGACTATCAGTTCAGGGTCTGCGCCCGGGGTGATGGTCGTCAGGAGTGGAGTCCATGGAGCGTGCCGCAGCTGGGTCACACCTCTCTGATCCCACACGGTGAGTGCCCTGCGCTCCGCCGCGCCGGTGGCATCCCCTTCACTGGTGACCGCTCCTTATCATCCGTAGAGTGGAGTCCGGGACTGGACGGGTACAGCCTGAGCAGCCGCCGCAACATTGCCCTGCGCAACGACGCGTCACAGCACGGCCTCCTCTACTCCAAAGATGCCACCTACCACCCGGGTCAGACGCTGACTTTCAGGTAAGTGGACCACACTGCCCCCTACTGCTGGTGCATGCCGAGGAGAATCTGCCAGTCAGTGTGTCACCGAGTGTCCCCCCCCCCTCCGGCAGGGTGGAGAGCAGCGGCGCACTGTGACCGGAGGGACAGCATTGGAGTCTGTGTGGAGAAGATGGACGGACTGGACTCCTTGCAGAGGGACCGTGCCGTGTGTATCAGCTCCAGTGGTGAGTTCTCCTGGGGCCACGCTCGCTACTGGGGGGGGTCTCGTGCTCACAGCCGGAGGGTCTCATGTCTTATGTCTCTGGTAGGTGCAGTCTATGTGAACGGTAAGGAGATGACCAATCAGCTGCCGCCCGTCTCCTCAGGATCCACCATCACCTTTGACATGGAGCTGGTCAGCCTGGGAGCCAACAATGAGGGGCCACTCCATAGGCGCAGAGTTACAATTGGCTCTGGAAACAGGGAGGTCGTCTTTGATTGGCTGTTGGAGCAGTCATGTGACTCTCTTTATTTTGGATGCTCATTTTTCCACCCCGGCTGGAAGGTTCTGGTGTTTTAGTTGTTCTATGTGCAGGATCGGGGGCTGTGATGGGCAGAGGACACCCCCCCCCTATAGACATGAGCGAATCACAGCCCTTTCCTTCCTCCCTGCTTCTACAGTCCTGTGCTCACAGCAGCCTCAGCACAGGCGCCTCAGGTAGACAATGCCGATGGTTCGCTCATGTGTAACGGTCAGAGACTGCCGCCATCTTCCACTGCTTCTCTCATTACCTCCAGTATTATCGGGGGGTGGGGTGCCCCCTTAGTGCACCTCCAGTATTATTGGGGGGTGGGGTGCCCCCTCTTAGTGCACCTCCAGATTGCAGCTCAGGGCTTATTTTTTTTATGAAATGATTGTATTTTTATAGCCGCGGCTTTAGCTTTTGTATTTCCTTGTGGATCTTCGGGGCCCAGGTACTTCCATGTGGAGCAGCTGCCCATACGGTATAAACCTTCCTCCACAGCTGGCCGATGGGGGCAGTAGTCTTACAAAAATAGAGCTCCAGCCACCACTAGGGGGTGCTCCCTCTGTGCTGAGCTGAGCTCCCCCTGGTGGTGGATGGCCCCCACATTGTGACATGCGCTCCAGACTCCCACACTGTGAATAGCTTTCACGCCCTCCCCAGGGCAGTTCTTCAGAGCAGACTGTTTTTATTACTGAGATGAATAAAGATTTTATTTTTGACTCAGGAGGGCGAAGGTCCTCTTTGCCTCAGATTTGGGGACACCAGGAATTAGGGGAGGTCACAAACACAGAGCTGCAGTTTATAGTTTATTAGAAATGGACATGACAAAGGTTAACAGGACAGGGTCTGAGGAGGGAGCAGAAAACCGCCACCGCGTCGTGTGCAAACATCGCCACTCTAGCTACACCCCCTACACCTCGCTACAAATGTGCAGGGAGACAAGGGGTTAAAGCAAAAAATCACCATCTAATCTGAATTATCCCCAAAGCTGCAGGACCATCCCTCCCACACCATTAAATAGCATCAAGGAACACACGACCGCCCCCTCGCTTTATGTACAACTGGAGAAGAATGGAGAGAGTAGAAAAGGGCAGAGGACACGCTCCCATATAAATAATCACTGGATTAAAAAGGTCTGAATGTCACTAACAGACACTGGAGCAGAGAAACCAGGACAGGGAACAAAGACCCCCTCGGAGAAAGCAACACTCCCGATGGGTCCCCCAGATTCAAATGGTGCATCACACCCGTGACGCCCCCAGATCCAGACAGCACTGCACACCCCAGCAAGTGACAGATTCAGACAGTGCAGCATACCCCCACATGATGCGCAACGTTCCCCTCAGACGACCACCCCCCAATCCAGTGCCGTACCCCCCATGATGCATAACATCCCTCGTAGACAGTGCTGCACACCCCCAGATTCAGAAAGTGAAGCATACCCCCACCGGATGTGTGACCCCCCCCCACAGACAGCGCTGCACACCCCTCAGGAGCAAGTGACACCTCCCAGACTCAGACAGTGCAGCGCAGCATACACCTCCCTCCAGCATGAGTGACGCCCCCAGATTGAGAAGATGCAGCACTCCCGAGCGCTGCACACGCCCCAGCATTGCAGATCCACACTCGGCAGTCCATAGTTTATTCACTGCGCTATGTAAGTGGCCATACGTTACCTTCATACAGCTGCCATAATGTACAGTTTCCCAAAATATTAAAGGGAGGGGGCAATTATATTTCTTGGTTGCTTGGCCCCTCCCCATAAGAGTTAAAATGTGAGGGGGAAATACAAACCTCATTCATAATTATGAAAAAGCTAAAAAGAAGTCCGTCCTGGAAGCAACAACAGAGGAGTAAAAAGGAAACGTAAAAAAGTGGTGGCCCCCCGGCGGCCAGTAGGGGGAGCTGCTTGGTTGTGGGGTGTATTGCTCTGCAGGGCGTCCTGGGGTGGAAGCTCGGCTCGTTCTCACAGACGCTGCTTTTTGCTGGGTTTCGGGGCCCCTGACGTCACATCGTTCTCGCTGAAGCCGTTGGTCGGGTAGGAGGTGGTGGTCTCGTCGGCCGCCTCCTCGGAGCGGGGGGAATGGCCCTGCAGATCGCGCAGTTTGGACACGGCCCGGTCGATGGTGGAGATGCTGATCAGGTTGAAGTCGTGCATGCTCACCAGGTGCAGCATGAAGTTTCGGCACAGGTTCTTCTTCATTATTTTGGGTCCATAGTTCTCCACGAATAACATGCAGGCGTGATTCATCTGATTGTCTGCAATGAACCTGCGGAGGAGGAGGAGCAGCCGTTAGTATCATGGACTACAACTACCATCAAGACCTCTGCTTGCTGGAAGTGAATGAGCTAGCTTTGCTCTGGGTGCAGGAACTTTCACATCTCTCAAGCGATTTTTACGATTCCCTTTTAAGACTGACATAAGAAAACGTATATTCAGAGTGGCAGCAGTCCACAAAACAGTGGGACCAGCGGAGGTCCGTTCTGGGGCTGTAGTCACTTGCGACAGGACCCTTTCAGTTTCATGGCTGGGGCCCCAGCCTCAATGCCACACCTTAACAGCAACATGGATGACAGTTCAAGAAATCCTGCCGTGCGGATCCGTGGCCTGTCGATTTATGCTGCAGCTTTACAGAGAGTAAAATCTGCTCCACGTGGCCACACCCCAAGGGAACGCACTACACGTGGCAGGTCCTCGGCAGAAAGCAACATAATCCACAACAAATCATGTGTCTGCGGCCAATCGGGGGCATAAACGGACACTTCCGGTCCAGCTCTGCACAGATTTTACCGCACATTGCACACCATATAATAAGCTGTAGGTGACACGTGTGGACGATGCCACGGACCTGCTCCCTGCAATGCTCACCCGTGTTTCATAACGTGCAGGTTCCACATCTTCATCACTTCCTTCTCCCCTTCATTAACATCGGAGAACTCTTCGATTTGCTAAAGGAGAAGAGAGAAGGTAAGAAGCGGCAGCGGGGGCCGGAGGCGCCCCCCATGACCACACACTCACAGTGATGGTCTTCTCCCTCAGCCACTCCGGATCCTTCTCGTCCTCGCTGTCCACCTCCATCTCCTGGGGTCGGAGCGGCAGGCAGCTGTCGCTGTGGAAATACAAGCGGTTGTGGCCGCTGCTGTAGGTCCGCTGCTGCTCCACTTCACCGTCCTCGGACTCGTAGAATTCGACATCACGCCCTTTGTGCGCTTTGGCCTTTACGGGGTTTGAAATTAAATCATGAGCTCCGGTAGCTTTAGTGAACCCCGCACCCCCTGAAGCCAGGCCGTCCTCACCTGCACACCAGGATGTGGGTTATGGCCGTCCTCTTCACAGGCCCGCTTCGCTGAAGGCAAAGCCCGGCTGTCGGTGAATATCCTGAGGGTTCCCGGCGTGGATCCATCGTAGCACTCGTTGATGGACACATCGATCCGCGCCCTTTTGGATGATACTAGAAGAGCAGCACAGACACATTGACCAAGGCCTGCCCCTGGCACCGCTCCATGTGCAGGGCGCCTGCACACACACCGGCAATAAGCCTGGAAGGCATCATTCCCGGGGCCCGGCCCTGGAGGAAAGACCACATCACTTCTCCACCCATCTTATCACTGGAACCAATGACTGCCTGCACCTCAAGTCGGGGAACCCCCTTTCATTTCTGGTTTGGAGCGGCCCTCCCCGGCCAGTTATAGGGGCCCCATAAGACGCCCCTACCACGTAGTTGAAGATGAAGCGGCTGTGGCAGAGCTTCAGGTGCTTGAGGAGACTGTAGAGCTTGCGGCAGTTCAGAGTGCACCACGGGCAGTGCAGGTCGTCCCGAGCCTCCGTCTGCTGCCGCGTGTTGTTGTTGTAGAGGAACTACAGAGACGGAAGGTTACAGGCTAGTGAGTGGGCAGAGCAGGACCAAGGGGGCGGGACCATAGGGAGCGAGGGGGCAGAGCAGGACCGAGGCGGCGGGACCATAGGGAGCGAGGGGGCAGAGCAGGACCGAGGCGGCGGGACCATAGGGAGCGAGGGCAGAGCAGGACCGAGGCGGCGGGACCATGGGCGGCAGGAGCGAAAGGAGCGGACCATAGGAGCGAGGCAGAGCAGGACCGAGGCGGCGGGACCATAGGGAGCGAGGGGGCAGAGCAGGACCGAGGGGGCGGGACCATAGGGAGCGAGGGGGCAGAGCAGGACCGAGGCGGCGGGACCATAGGGAGCGAGGGGGCAGAGCAGGACCGAGGCGGCGGGACCATAGGGAGCGAGGGGGCAGAGCAGGACCGAGGCGGCGGGACCATAGGGAGCGAGGGGGCAGAGCAGGACCGAGGGGGCAGGACCATAGGGAGCGAGGGGGCAGAGCAGGACCGAGGGGGCGGGACCATAGGGAGCAAGGGGCAGAGCAGGACCGAGGGGCGGGACCATAGGGAGCGAGGGGGCAGAGCAGGACCAAGGGGGCGGGACCAAAGGAGGGAGCAAGGGGCAGAGCAGGACCGAGAGAGCAGGACCATAGGGAGCAAAGCAGGACCAAGGGGGCAGGACCGAGAGGGTGGGACCAAAGGAGGGAACGAGGGGCAGGGCGGGACCATAGGGAGCAAGACCAAAAGGAGGGAGCGAGGGGCGGGACCATAGGGAGCGAGCGGACAGAGCAGGACCGAGGGGCGGGACCATAGGGAGCAAGGGCAGGACCAAAGGAGGGAGCGAGGGCAGAGCAGGACCGAGGGGCGGGACCATAGGAGCGAGGGGCAGGGCGGGACCAAAGGAGGAGCGAGGCATGATCGCTGTGAATGAGGCTGCCATAGATACCTGGTAGAATATGCGCAGCTTCTGCTTGGCCTCGGCAGACAGGTCCTTCTCCCTCTTACCCGAACTTCTGCCGACGGTGTCTCCTTTACAGCTGCAGATACAAGAGGCAGTCAGACAGCGTTCAAGTCGTGGACCCTCCCCAGTGACCCTGTGCCCCCTGGCTCCTGGGATAAACAAGCTTAATGGGAAAGACCCTTTGAACATGGTTAATTACAGCTATACTTAGCCGGGGCCATTGTCAGGGCCACAATGGTCAGCGCTACCTCAGTGTCTCACTCATTAACCCCCTCAGAGCAGAGGGATGACCAGAACCCCCGACAACCAGGCCGTAAGCTGGTGGCCCCAGACCCTTACTGGGCATCTGAGTGAGGGGCCCCTGGATGCAGAATATAAATGGACAGAATGAACATTCATAGCAGAAGCTGCAGACGGTGGTCGCACATTTACAGGGTGTGATCGCAGAGGTCGCGGGAGGTTTTCCAGGGGAGGGGCACATTTTGCGGTACAAATAACACAGTAACTTATTAGATTTCTTGGGGTGGCAATGGGAAAGAAAGTTCCGGCCTTGTTTTTTGCACTTTACATTTATGCCGCTCACTGTGCGGTTATTCTATTGGTCAGTGCGATTGCGGCAATACCAAATGTGTACGGTTTTATCTGTTTACTACCTTTGTCATGAAAAACAACCGTCTCCACGGTCTCCACATTCCAAGAGCCCGAATTCATTTTTTGCACTGGGGTCGCCATATGTGGCTTTTTTTTGTAGGGCGACCTCCTGTTACGTACACTCTCCTCTCACAGGATTTAGAATACTGTGTGTCTACTGAACTGTACTGACATAATGCTGGGGGCTGTGAAAGGAGACCATGACGGGAAGCCGCAGCCCACACAGAGTGCGTTTTCTGCTATGGGCACGCTCCTCTGAAAGAGGCCTTACAGGTCAAAGCCATTTCCCATTTTCGCTCCCTGCCTTCCTGGAGACATAATGTTTTCATTTTCCATTCACAGCTCTGAGGGCTTGTTTTTTGTATGCCATTTAATAATGTATATGTTGTAGTGGAAAGCTGGAAAAAAAAATTACAAATGGGGTGGGATTTGAAAAAGAAGCAACTCTGTTTTTACAGCGCTCCCTATGAGATAAAACCGACCTGTTCTCTTCATTCTCTGGGTCAGTACGATTACAGTGATACCACATTTATATAGTTTTATGGGTTCTGTATTTACAGCGTTCCCTATGAGATAAAACTGACCTGTTCCCTTCATTCTCTGGGTCAGTACGATTACAGTGATACCACATTTATATAGTTTTATGGGTTCTGTATTTACAGCGTTCCCTATGAGATAAAACTGACCTGTTCCCTTCATTCTCCGGGTCAGTACGATTACAGTGATTCCACATTTATATAGTTTTATGGGTTCTGTTTTTACAGCGTTCCCTATGAGATAAAACTAACCTGTTCCCTTCATTCTCCGGGTCAGTACGATTACAGTGATACCACATTTATATAGTTTTATGGGTTCTGTTTTTACAGCGTTCCCTATGAGATAAAACTGACCTGTTCCCTTCATTCTCCGGGTCAGTACGATTACAGTGATTCCACATTTATATAGTTTTATGGGTTCTGTATTTACAGCGTTCTCTATGAGATAAAACTGACCTGTTCCCTTCATTCTCGGGTCAGTACGATTACAGTGATACCACATTTATATAGGTTTATAGGTTTTGTTATTACAGCGTTCCCTATGAGATAAAACTGACCTGTTCCCTTCATTCTCGGGTCAGTACGATTACAGCGATACCACATTTATATAGTTTTATGGGTTTGGTTTTTACGACGTTCCCTTCATTCTCCGGGTCAGTACGATTACAGCGATACCACATTTATATAGTTTTATGGGTTTGGTTTTACGACGTTCCCTTCATTCTCGGGTCAGTACGATTACAGTGATACCACATTTATATAGTTTTATGGGTTTGGTTTTTACGACGTTCCTTCATTCTCGGGTCAGTACGATTACAGTGATACCACATTTATATAGTTTTATGGGTTTGGTTTTTACGACGCTCCCTTCATTCTCGGGGTCAGTACGATTACAGTGATACCACATTTATATAGTTTTATGGGTTTGGTTTTTACGACGCTCCCTTCATTCTCGGGGTCAGTACGATTACAGTGATACCACATTTATATAGTTTTATGGGTTCCGTTTTACAGCGTTCCTTATGAGATAAAACTGACCTGTTCTCTTCATTCTCCGGGTCAGTACGATTACAGCGATACCACATTTATATAGTTTTATGGGTTCTGTTTTTACAGCTGCTCCCTATGAGATAAAACTGACCTGTTCCCTTCATTCTCCGGGTCAGTACGATTACAGTGATACCACATTTATATAGTTTTATGGGTTTTGTTTTTACAGCGTTTCCTATGAGATAAAACTGACCTGTTCCCTTCATTCTCCGGGTCAGTACGATTACAGCGATACCACATTTATATAGTTTTATGGGTTTTGTTTTTACAGCGTTCCCTATAAGATAAAACTGACCTGTTCCCTTCATTCTCCGGGTCAGTACGATTACAGTGATACCACATTTATATAGTTTTATGGGTTTTGTTATTACAGCGTTCCCTATGAGATAAAACTGACCTGTTCCCTTCATTCTCTGGGTCAGTACGATTACAGTGATACCACATTTATATAGTTTTATGGGTTTGGTTTTTACGACGTTCCCTTCATTCTCGGGTCAGTACGATTACAGTGATACCACATTTATATAGTTTTATGGGTTTTGTTATTACAGCGCTCCCTATGAGATAAAACTGACCTGTTCCCTTCATTCTCGGGGTCAGTACGATTACAGTGATACCACATTTATATAGTTTTATGGGTTTGGTTTTTACGACGTTCCCTTCATTCTCCGGGTCAGTACGATTACAGCGATACCACATTTATATAGTTTTATGGGTTTGGTTTTTACGACGTTCCCTTCATTCTCCGGGTCAGTACGATTACAGCGATACCACATTTATATAGTTTTATGGGTTTGGTTTTTACGACGTTCCCTTCATTCTCCGGGTCAGTACGATTACAGTGATACCACATTTATATAGTTTTATGGGTTTGGTTTTTACGACGCTCCCTTCATTCTCGGGGTCAGTACGATTACAGTGATACCACATTTATATAGTTTTATGGGTTTGGTTTTACGACGTTCCCTTCATTCTCGGGGTCAGTACGATTACAGTGATACCACATTTATATAGTTTTATGGGTTTGGTTTTTACGACGCTCCCTTCATTCTCGGGGTCAGTACGATTACAGTGATACCACATTTATATAGTTTTATGGGTTCCGTTTTTACAGCGCTCCTATGAGATAAAACTGACCTGTTCTCTTCACTCTCCGGGTCAGTACGATTACAGAGATACCACATTTATATAGTTTTATGGGTTTGGTTTTTACGACGTTCCCTTCATTCTCGGGGTCAGTACGATTACAGTGATACCACATTTATATAGTTTTATGGGTTCCGCTTTTACAGCGCTCCCTATGAGATAAAACTGACCTGTTCTCTTCACTCTCCGGGTCAGTACGATTACAGAGATACCACATTTATATAGTTTTTATGTTCCCCATGAGAGAAAAATAACCCGTTCCTTTTCATTAATACCATTTTGGGGTTGTATAATTCTTTGATACATTTTTATTTCATTACTTATTTTCGAGGCTCCGTGGTGGAATACACTGTGTGGGATAAATACCCTATTTTAGTAGTTTTTAGTATTTTGGGATGCGGTAATGCCCATGTTCTTTTATTTTATTCTAGCCCGCGTTAGTGTGTGGGAAATTCCGTATATTCCAATGTTGTGCTGCCTCCTGCAGGCCAAAACAGGAATCCGATGAGCTTGGTAGCCTCGGCCTGTCACCAACAAATGGCTTCCCTGATCTCAGCGTGGGGAAGCCATTCAGGAGAGCTGTGACCACAGCATCAAAGGGGTTAAAGGTTTGTGATTGGCGTACCGTTATAAAAACAGTATTATGCACATTAGCTCTTTGGAACTCCAGGGGCAGGCAGAAGGCTTGGATCTCCTGTGGGCACGCCCCTGTATTTTAATAGGGATACACATCAGCTAAATGACACACCCCAACATGGCCTTTGTGCTCGCGTCCGGCGCCGCTCTGCTGCCACCTGCATGTCATCAGCAGTACTCTTACCATCCTCCCGGCAGCTAACCACCAATCAGCACTATGGCACCAACCTTTGGAGGGTCTTGAAGTTTTTTATACTGACGAGAGGCGGAGGGCGTTAGAATGGCGGTGCTCCAAGCCGCCCGCCCAGAATGCGGCTACGTAGAAACCTAAGACATCAGCACAATCACCCCTACCAGGCACTCCGCGCGGTTTAATAGACGTGCCCCTGCTGAGTGATTAATTCAGCACCCCCACCCATATGCAGTACATACAGCCAGGTGGATGTCACGTACGCCGCCACCAGCATCCGTTACTGGGATCACAGGGTAACCTGGCGCCAGCCTCACCTATACTCTGTGGAGGCTTCACGGCCATGGCTCGGTGCTCCTGGGGACGCTGTCAGAGTTACTGGTCGCCAGAGGTTTAGCAATTGGCGCAGTGGATTTATCTGAAGAGTCGCTCGTCCATCGAAGGGTGAACTGGAGCGTGGGACCCTGGGAGAAGGTCTCAAACGGAGGCAGCCGCTGAGGGAGACAGGAACCGACAGTCAGGACAGGGTTCTAGATCCGCTGCAGAGCCTGGAGACAAGCTCTACGGGCGGCCGGGAGAGGGCGGATGCAGGGCCTGTCCACGGGCGGCTGGGGAGAGGGGCGGATGCAGGGCCAGCTCTACGGGCGGCTGGGGAGAGGGCGGATGCAGGGCCAGCTCCACGGGCGGCTGGGGAGAGGGCGGATGCAGGGCCAGCTCCACGGGCGGCTGGGGAGAGGGGCGGATGCAGGGCCTGCTCCACGGGCGGCCGGGGAGAGGGGCGGATGCAGGGCCAGTCTACGGACGGCTGGGGAGAGGGGCGGATGCAGGGCCTGCCTACGGGCGGCCGGGAGAGGGCGCGGATGCAGGCCTGTCTACGGGCGGTCGGGAGAGGGGGCGGATGCAGGGCCTGTCTACGGGCGGCCGGGGAGAGGGGCGGATGCAGGGCCAGCTCCACGGGCGGCCGGGAGAGGGGCGGATGCAGGGCCAGCTCCACGGGCGGCCGGGGAGAGGGCGGATGCAGGGCCTGTCTACGGGCGGCCGGGGAGAGGGGCGGATGCAGGGCCAGTCTACGGGCGGCCGGGGAGAGGGGCGGATGCAGGGCCTGTCTACGGGCGGCCGGGGAGAGGGGCGGATGCAGGGCCAGTCTACGGGCGGCCGGGGAGAGGGGCGGATGCAGGGCCTGCTCCACGGGCGGCCGGGGAGAGGGCGGATGCAGGGCCAGCTCCACGGACGGCCGGGGAGAGGGCGGATGCAGGGCCTGTCTACGGGCGGCCGGGGAGAGGGGCGGATGCAGGGCCTGTCTACGGGCGGCCGTGAGGGAGTCGGGGCCCAGAGGCTAGCCCACGGGCAGCCGTGGAGGGAGTCGGGGCCCAGAGGCTAGCCCACGGGCAGCCGTGGAGGGAGTCGGGGCCCAGAGGCTAGCCCACGGGCAGCCGTGGAGGGAGTCGGGGCCCAGAGGCTAGCCCACGGGCAGCCGTGGAGGGAGTCGGGGCCCAGAGGCCAGCCCACGGGCAGCCGTGGAGGGAGTCGGGGCCCAGAGGCTAGCTCCACGGGCAGCCGTGGAGGGAGTCGGGGCCCAGAGGATAGTCTACAGAGAGCTGAGAGGTAGGGAGGAAGGGCCCGGAGCCTAGTCTACAGGCAGTAGGGGAGGCAGGGCCCGGAGCCTAGTCTACAGGCAGTAGGGGAGGCAGGGCCCGGAGCCTAGTCTACAGGCAGTAGGGGAGGCAGGGCCCGGAGCCTAGTCTACAGGCAGTAGGGGAGGAAGGGCCCGGAGCCTAGTCTACAGGCAGTAGGGGAGGAAGGGCCCGAGCCTAGTCTACAGGCAGTGGGGAGGCAGGGCCCGGAGCCTAGTCTACAGGCAGTAGGGGAGGAAGGGCCCGGAGCCTAGTCTACAGGCAGTAGGGGAGGCAGGGCCCGGAGCCTAGTCTACAGGCAGTAGGGGAGGAAGGGCCCACAGCCTAGTCTACAGGCAGTAGGGGAGGCAGGGCCCACAGCCTAGTCTACAGGCAGTAGGGGAGGCAGGGCCCACAGCCTAGTCTACAGGCAGTAGGGGAGGCAGGGCCCACAGCCTAGTCTACAGGCAGCTCAGTGGGAGGCAGGGCCCACAGCCTAATCTATGGGTGGCTGGAGGGGGAGAGGCGGGGCAAAGCCTAATCTACAGGGAGCTGATAGGGAGGCGGGCCCAGAGCCTAGTCTATGGGTGGCTGGAGAGGGAGGCAGGGCGGAGCCTAGTCTATGGGTGGCTGGAGAGGGAGGCGGGGCAGAGCCTAGTCTATGGGTGGCTGGAGAGGGAGGCGGGGCAGAGCCTAGTCTATGGGACTTACCTTGCCATCTAATATGGTTTCCCACGTGGCCCTCTTCTTGCTGACCGGACAATCCTCCATCTCCTGCATGGCCACTTCATACTCCCCGTCCAGTAACTGCAGACGTCTGGAAGAGGAAGGGACAGACACTTACCACCAACACCCAGTGTACCCGAGGCCGCGAGGAAACGGGCGAACCTAGAGACCCACCTGTTCTTATCAAACACCGTCATCTGCGCCACAAATGTCTTCTCCTCATCTCTACTGGATGCCGGCCTTTTCCTTCTGGTTGGGGGATCGTCCAGGACCTCTACAGGTGCAGAAAACACAGGATGTACACAGCAGAATAGTGAGTGCAGCTCTGGAGTACAATACAGGATGTAACTCAGGATCAGTTCAGGATAAGTAATGTACACAGTGACTGCGCCAGCAGAATAGTGAGTGCAGCTCTGGAGTATAATACAGGATGTAACTCAGGATCAGTTCAGGATAAGTAATGTACACAGTGACTGCGCCAGCAGAATAGTGAGTGCAGCTCTGGAGTATAATACAGGATGTAACTCAGGATCAGTACAGGATAAGTAATGTATGTACACAGTGACTGCACCAGCAGAATAGTGAGTGCAGCTCTGGAGTATAATACAGGATGTAACTCAGGATCAGTACAGGATAAGTAATGTATGTACACAGTGACTGCACCAGCAGAATAGTGAGTGCAGCTCTGGAGTATAATACAGGATGTAACTCAGGATCAGTACAGGATAAGTAATGTATGTACACAGTGACTGCACCAGCAGAATAGTGAGTGCAGCTCTGGAGTATAATACAGGATGTAACTCAGGATCAGTACAGGATAAGTAATGTATGTACACAGTGACTGCACCAGCAGAATAGTGAGTGCAGCTCTGGGGTATAATACAGGATGTAACTCAGGATCAGTACAGGATAAGTAATGTATGTACACAGTGACTCCACCAGCAGAATAGTGAGTGCAGCTCTGGAGTATAATACAGGATGTAACTCAGGATCAGTACAGGATAAGTAATGTACACAGTGACTGCGCCAGCAGAATAGTGAGTGCAGCTCTGAAGTATAATACAGGGTGTTACTCAGGATCAGTACAGGATAAGTAATGTATGTACACAGTGACTGTACCAGCAGAATAGTGAGTGCAGCTCTGGAGTATAATACAGGATGTAACTCAGGATCAGTACAGGATAAGTAATGCAATGTATGTACACAGTCACTCCTCCAGCAGAATAGTGAGTGCAGCTCTGGAGTATAATACGGGATAGGTGATGTATGTACAGAATAGATGTACACAGGCCCGGCTGGTAGTAGTGGGGGTGGGGGGCATGAAGCGGGGAGCACCTCTGCAGCACTCACCAATGTTCTCGTTGGTTTCACCGTTCGTCATGCCGTTGAAGTCGCGTTGTCCTGGTCGGGTGACTCGGAAGAGCAGGGAGTACGACTTTACCATGTGGCTATTGCTGGGCTCAAACTCATTGCTGGACACGGCCAGGGACGGGAAGCTGCTGATTTTGGAGTGGCTGAGATCTGGGTTGAGCGGCACCTGCTTCTTGCCTGTGGGGACCTGTCTTATGGGGCAGCTGACGTCCTGCAGACAGAAGAAGCCGTAGTGTGCAACCATTATGTCTGTCCCCTAGCAGCTCAGGTAATGCAGGGAGGAAGGCCTCAGTGCAGATACCAACACAAGCAGGGAATGTTAGGAGGCGTCAGCACTGAAGATGCAGAACAGCGAGTGGAACATAACGCAGCATGCACACTCCTGCGCTCTATAACCATCACAGTTCAGTAGTGAGGTAACGGGGGCACACACTGTACAGGGCCGGGGTGGAGCAGTGAGGTCAGGGGCACACACTGTACAGGGCCGGGGTGGAGCAGCGAGGTCAGGGGCACACACTGTACAGGGCCGGGAGGAGCAGCGAGGTCAGGGGCACACACTGTACAGGGCCGGGAGGAGCAGCGAGGTCAGGGGTACACACTGTACAGGGCCGGGAGGAGCAGCGAGGTCAGGGGCACAGACTGTACAGGGCCGGGGTGAGCAGCGAGGTCAGGGGCACACACTGTACAGGGCCGGGAGGAGCAGTGAGGTCAGGGGCATATCCTGTACAGGAGGAGCAGTCCGACAGGGATGAGCAGCGAGGTCAGGGCACACACTGTACAGGGCCGGTGGAGCAGCGAGGTCAGGGGCACACACTGTACAGGGCCGGGGAGAAGCAGCGAGGTCAGGGGCACACACTGTACAGGGCCGGGGAGGAGCAGCGAGGTCAGGGGCATATCCTGTACAGGGAGGAGCAGCGAGGTCAGGGGCACACACTGTACAGGGCCGGGGAGGAGCAGCGAGGTCAGGGGCACACACTGTACAGGGCCGGGGTGGAGCAGCGAGGTCAGGGGCACACACTGTACAGGGCCGGGGAGGAGCAGTGAGGTCAGGGGCATATCCTGTACAGGGAGGAGCAGCGAGGTCAGGGGCACACACTGTACAGGGCCGGGGTGGAGCAGCGAGGTCAGGGGCATATCCTGTACAGGGAGGAGCAGCGAGGTCAGGGGCACACACTGTACAGGGAGGAGCAGCGAGGTCAGGGGCATATCCTGTACAGGGTGGAGCAGCGAGGTCAGGGGCACACACTGTACAGGGCCGGGGTGGAGCAGCGAGGTCAGGGGCACACACTGTACAGGGAGGAGCAGCGAGGTCAGGGGCACACACACTGTACAGGAGGAGCAGCGAGGTCAGGGGCATATCCTGTACAGGGAGGAGCAGCGAGGTCAGGGGCACACACTGTACAGGGCCAGGGTGGAGCAGCGAGGTCAGGGGCAAATCCTGTACAGGGAGGAGCAGCGAGGTCAGGGGCACACACTGTACAGGGAGGAGCAGCGAGGTCAGGGGCACACACTGTACAGGGCCGGGGTGGAGCAGCGAGGTCAGGGGCATATCCTGTACAGGGCCGGGGAGAAGCAGCGAGGTCAGGGGCACACACTGTACAGGGCCGGGGAGGAGCAGCGAGGTCAGGGGCATATCCTGTACAGGGCCGGGGTGGAGCAGCGAGGTCAGGGGCACACACTGTACAGGGCCGGGGTGGAGCAGTGAGGTCAGGGGCACACACTGTACAGGGCCGGGGTGGAGCAGTGAGGTCAGGGGCACACACTGTACAGGGCCGGGGTGGAGCAGCGAGGTCAGGGGTACACACTGTACAGGGCCGGGGTGGAGCAGTGAGGTCAGGGGCATATCCTGTACAGGGAGGAGCAGCGAGGTCAGGGGCACACACTGTACAGGGCCGGGAGGAGCAGTGAGGTCAGGGGCATATCCTGTACAGGGAGGAGCAGCGAGGTCAGGGGCACACACTGTACAGGGCCGGGGTGGAGCAGCGAGGTCAGGGGCACACACTGTACAGGGCCGGGGAGGAGCAGTGAGGTCAGGGGCACACACTGTACAGGGCCGGGGAGGAGCAGCGAGGTCAGGGGCACACACTGTACAGGGCCGGGGAGGAGCAGCGAGGTCAGGGGCACACACTGTACAGGGCCGGGGTGGAGCAGCGAGGTCAGGGGCACACACTGTACAGGGAGGAGCAGTGAGGTCAGGGCACACACTGTACAGGGCCGGGGTGGAGCAGTGAGGTCAGGGGCACACACTGTACAGGGCTGGGGAGGAGCAGCGAGGTCAGGGGCACACACTGTACAGGGCCGGGGAGAAGCAGCGAGGTCAGGGGCACACACTGTACAGGGAGGAGCAGTGAGGTCAGGGGCACACACTGTACAGGGCCGGGGTGGAGCAGTGAGGTCAGGGGCACACACTGTACAGGGCCGGGGTGGAGCAGTGAGGTCAGGGGCACACACTGTACAGGGCCGGGGAGGAGCAGCGAGGTCAGGGGCACACACTGTACTGGGCCGGGGAGGAGCAGGTAGGTCAGGGGCACACACTGTACAGGGCCGGGGTGGAGCAGCGAGGTCAGGGGCACACACTGTACTGGGCCAGGGTGGAGCAGCGAGGTCAGGGGCACACACTGTACAGGACCGGGGAGGAGCAGCGAGGTCAGGGGCACACACTGTACAGGGCCGGGGAGAAGCAGCGAGGTCAGGGGCACACACTGTACAGGGCCGGGGAGAAGCAGCGAGGTCAGGGGCACACACTGTACTGGGCCAGGGTGGAGCAGCGAGGTCAGGGGCACACACTGTACAGGGCCGGGGTGGAGCAGCGAGGTCAGGGGCACACACTGTACAGGGCCGGGGAGGAGCAGCGAGGTCAGGGGCACACACTGTACAGGGCCGGGGAGAAGCAGCGAGGTCAGGGGCACACACTGTACAGGGCCGGGGAGAAGCAGCGAGGTCAGGGGCACACACTGTACAGGGCCGGGGAGAAGCAGCGAAGGCAGGGGCACACACTGTACTGGGCCGGGGAGGAGCAGCGAGGTCAGAGGCACACACTGTACAGGGTCGGGGTGGAGCAGCGAGGTCAGAGGCATATCCTGTACAGGGTGGAGCAGTGAGGTCAGGTCGGTGCAGTGGTTACCTTCCGTTTCTTGTGGCACACCTTCACCAGCAAAACCTCCAGGGTTACAGAGCTTTGTTCATTCTCAGAGTTCGGAGCTGGCTTATCTGAGGATGAGATGAGAGCTGTCACAGCTCCACCTGAAGACACCCCCCCCCCACTGACGAGGACACCCCCCCGCACCGACGAGGTGAGCTCCTCCTGAAGACATCCCCCGCACCGACTAGGTCAGCTCCACCTAAAGACACCCCCCGCACCGACTAGGTCAGCTCCACCTAAAGACACCCCCCGCACCGACTAGGTCAGCTCCTCCTGAAGACACCCCCCGCACTGACGAGATCAGCTCCTCCTGAAGACACCCCCGCACTGACGAGATCAGCTCCTCCTGAAGACACCCCCCGCACTGACGAGATCAGCTCCACCTGAAGACACCCCCCGCACTGACGCAGATCAGCTCCTCCTGAAGACACCCCCGCACTGACGAGATCAGCTCCTCCTGAAGACACCCCCGCACTGACGAGATCAGCTATCAGCTCCACCTGAAGACACCCCCGCACTGACGAGATCAGCTCCACCTGAAGACACCCCCGCACTGACGAGATCAGCTCCTCCTGAAGACACCCCCCGCACTGACGAGATCAGCTCCTCCTGAAGACACCTCCCTGCACTGACGAGATCAGCTATCAGCTCCACCTGAAGACACCCCCACACTGACGAGATCAGCTCCACCTGAAGACACCCCCGCACCGACTCAGGTCAGCTCCACCTGAAGACACCCCCGCACCGACTAGGTCAGCTCCACCTGAAGACACCCCCGCACTGACGAGATCAGCTCCTCCTGAAGACACCTCCCTGCACTGACGAGATCAGCTATCAGCTCCACCTGAAGACACCCCCCGCACTGACGAGATCAGCTCCTCCTGAAGACACCCCCCCGCACTGACTAGATCAGCTCCTCCTGAAGACACCCCCCCGCACCGACTAGGTCAGCTCCACCTGAAGACACCACTCGCACCGACTAGGTCAGCTCCACCTGAAGACACCCCCCCGCACTGACGAGATCAGCTCCTCCTGAAGACACCCCGCACTGACGAGATCAGCTCCTCCTGAAGACACCCCCCCGCACTGACGAGATCAGCTCCTCCTGAAGACACCCCCCCGCACTGACGAGATCAGCTCCTCCTGAAGACACCCCCCCGCACCCACCCAAAACTTACCACTTTTATGGAAGAAGCCGGTGAATGTGAGCTGCAGGTGAGCAGAGAGACTGGAGGGAGAGAAAGGAGGAGGCGTCAGGACACATTTCCACAAGCAGATAATAAGCCGACTGAGGCAGCGGGTTACCTGTCCGCCTCGTGCTCGCCCTCATCTTCTCCACCTTACACAGCAGGTCATTCACTTTAAAGGTTTTCCTAGGAAAAACGACAGACAAGTTATAACGTGGGTTACACATGAGAGCAGAAGAATACGCCAAAAACTGACAGCAAGCAGAGATCCTTAAAACTGTGAGGAACTGAAAGGAGAAGTGGATTAGGAAGATGATTAGATGTGAAGGTGTGAAGTCTGGCTGCAGGTAAGTAACTACATGGGGTGACCACCCAGCGGGGACGCCACGCCCCACATCAGCAGAGGTCACCCGTTACCAGTCATTATGTAATATAAGCAGAGAAGGACACCCCCAACCACAGCGCAGGCGACAGGACACACAACAGTGCCGCCACATTACCTTCTGGCGTTTGATCGGGAGTTACGGTGAGACATGTAGGTGAGCGTCCGATGGAGAAAGATGGGCTGCAAGGAAAGAGACAGCATGAGACGTATGCGATGACGACTCGCCTCGAGAGAGGGCAACGCCCACTATACACCTCCTCATCATACACCGCACCCCCTATAGAGGGCGACACCCGCTATACACCTCCTCATCATACACAGGGACCCTCTATAGAGGGAGACACCCGCTATACACCTCCTCATCATACCCTCGCACTCCCTATAGAGGGTGACACCCGGTATACACCTCCTCATCATACACAGGACCCTCTATAGAGGGAGACACCCGCTATACACCTCCTCATCATACACCACACCTCCTCATCATACACAGCACCCTCTATAGAGGGCAACGCCCACTATACACCTCCTCATCATACACCGCACCCCCTATAGAGGGCGACACCCGGTATACACCTCCTCATCATACACCGCACCCCCTATAGAGGGCTACACCCGCTATACACCTCCTCATCACACACCGCACCCCTATAGAGGGCGACACCCGCTATACACCTCCTCATCATACACCGCACCCTCTATAGAGGGCGACGCCCGCCATACACCTCCTCATCATACACCGCACCCCCTATAGAGGGCGACACCCGCTATACACCTCCTCATCATACACCGCACCCCTATAGAGGCGACACCCGCTATACACCTCCTCATCATACACCACCCTATAGGGCGACACCCGCTATACCTCCTCATCATACACCGCACCCTCTATAGAGGCGACACCCGCTATACACCTCCTCATCATACACCGCACTCCTATAGAGGGCGACACCCGCTATACACCTCCTCATCATACACCGCACCCCCTATAGAGGGCGACACCCGCTATACACCTCCTCATCATACACCGCACCCCCTATAGAGGGCGACACCCGCTATACACCTCCTCATCATACACCGCACCCCCTATAGAGGGCGACACCCGCTATACACCTCCTCATCATACACCGCACCCCCTATAGAGGGCGACACCCACTATACACCTCATCATACATACACGCACCCTCTATAGGGCGACACCGCTATACACCTCCTCATCATACACCGCACCCTCTATAGAGGCGACACCCGCTATACACCTCCTCATCATACACCGCACCCTCTATAGAGGCGACGACACCTCATCATATACCGCACCTCATCATCACACACGCACCCCTATAGAGGGCGACACCACTATACACCTCCTCATCATACACAGCACCCCTATAGAGGGCGACACCCGCTATACACCTCCTCATCATACACCGCACCCCCTATAGAGGGCGAGCACCCGGCTATACACCTCCTCATCATACACCGCACCCTCTATAGAGGCGACACCCGCTATCACCACCTCATCATACACAGCACCCCCTATAGAGGGCGACACCCGCTGTATACACCTCCTCATCATACACCGCACCCCCTATAGAGGGCGTACACCCAGCTATACACCTCCTCATCATACACCGCACCCTCTATAGAGGGCGACACCCGCTATACACCTCCTCATCATACACAGCACCCCTATAGAGGCGACACCCGTCATACACCTCCTCATCATACACAGCACCCCTATAGAGGACTGACACCCGCTATACACCTCCTCATCATACACGCGCCCCTATACACCTCCTCATCATACCGCGCCCCTATAGGGCGACACCCGCTATACACCTCATCATACACAGCACCCCTATAGAGTGGCGACACCGCTATACACCTCCTCATCATACACCAGCACCCCCTATAGAGGCTTGACACCCACTATACACCTCCTCATCATACACCAGCGCCCTATAGAGGGCGACACCCACTACACCTCCTCATCATACACCGCACCCTCTATAGAGGGCTTGACACCCGCTATACACCTCCTCATCATACACCGCGCTCCCTATAGAGGACTGACACCCGCTATACACCTCTCATCATCACACCAGCACCCTCTATACACCTCACTCCACACAGCACCTATGAAGGGCGACACCCACTATACACCACCTCATCATACACCGCGCCCTATAGAGTGACTCAACACTCGCTATACACCTCCTCATCATACACCGCACCCTCTATAGAGGACGACACCCACTATACACCTCCTCATCATACACCGCACCCCCCTATAGGGCGACAACCGCTATACACCTCTCATCATACACAGCACCCCTCTATAGAGGGGCGACACCAGCTATACACCACCTCATCATACACAGCACTCCCCTATGAGGGCGACACCACGCTATACACCTCCTCATCATACACAGCACCCCTATGAGGGAGCATCCGCTATACACCTCATCATACACAGCACCCCCGTGAGGACCGATCACCCTCTCATGCACCGCACCCTATAGAGGCTGACACCGCTATACACCTCCTCATCATACACAGCACCCCTATAGAGGACTGACACCCTGCTATACACCTCCTCATTATCACAGCACCCTCTATAGAGGGCTGCACACCCACTACTAGCACCTCTCCTCATCATACACAGCGCCCCCTATAGCAGGACGACACCTGCTATACACGCACTCCCTATAGGGCGACACGATACACCTCCTCATGATACACAGCGCCCTATAAGGCCACACCCAGTATAGCCTCCCGGTACATATCCCATAATACACAGCGCCCCTATAGATGGGTGACACCCGGTATAAACCTCCTCATAATACACAGCGCCCCATAGAGGGTGACACCCGGTATAAACCTCCTCATACATACACAGCGCCCCCTATGAGGGGCGACACCGGTATAAACCCTCATAGTACACAGCGCCCCTATAGAGGGCGACACCGGTATAAACCTCCTCGTAATACACGCGCCCCCTATAGAGGCGACACCACGGTATAAACCTCCCTCGTAATACACGGCGCCCCTATAGAGGACGACACCCAGTATACACCTACCTCATAGTACACCGCACCCCCCTATAGAGGCGGCACCCGGTATAAACCTCCTCATAATACACGGCGCCCCTATAGAGGACGACACCCGGTATAAACCTCCATAATACACGGCGCCCCCTAGAGGACTGACACCCGGTATAAACCTCTCATAATGCACTGCACCCCCTATAGAGGACTGACACCCAGTATAAACCTCCTCATAATACACGCGCTCCCTATAGAGGGCGACACCCGGTATAAACCTCCTCATAATACACGGCGCCCCCTATAGAGGAGCTGACACCCGGTATAAACCTCCTCATAATACACAGCGCCCCCTATAGAGGACTGACACCGGGTATAAACTCTCCTCATAATACACAGCGCCCCTATAGAGGATGACACCGGTATAAACCTACTCATAATACACGGCGCCCCTATAGAGGATGACACCAGGTATAAACCTCCTCATAATACATGCGCTCCTATAGGAGCGACACCCAGTATAAACCTCCTCATAATACACGGCGCCCCCTATAGAGGACGACACCCGGTATAAACCTCCTCATAATACACAGCGCCCCTATAGAGGACGACACCCGGTATAAACCTCCTCATAATACACAGCGCCCCTATAGAGGACGACACCCGGTATAAACCTCCTCATCATACACAGCGCCCTATAGAGGACGACACCCGGTATAAACCTCCATCATAATACACAGCCCTCTATAGAGGACTGACACCCGGTATACACCTCCTCATCATACAGCGCCCCCTAGAGGATGACACCCGGTATAAACCTCCTCATCATACACAGCGCCCCTATAGAGGGCGACACTCGGTATAAACCTCCTCATAATACACAGCGCCCCTATAGAGGACTGACACCGGTATACACTCTCCTCATCATACACAGCGCCCCTATAGAGGACGACACCCGGTATAAACCTCTCATCATACCACGGCACCCCCTATAGAGGACTGACACCCAGTATAAACCTCCTCATAATACACGGCGCCCTATAGAGGACGACACCGGTATAAACCTCCTCATAATACACGGCGCCCCTATAGAGGACGCACACCCGGTATAAACCTCCTCATAATACACAGCGCCCCCTATAGAGGACGACACCCGGTATAAACCTCCTCATAATACACGGCGCCCCTATAGAGGATGACACCCGGTATAAACCTCCTCATGATACACAGCGCCCCTATAGAGGACGACACCCGGGTATAAACCTCCATAATACACGGCGCCCCTATAGAGGACGACACCCGGTATAAACCTCCTCATAATACACGGCGCCCTATAGAGGACGACACCCGGTATAAACCTCCTCATAATACACGGCGCCCCTATAGAGGGACGACACCCGGCATAAACCTCTATAATACACGGCGCCCCCTAGAGGGATGGCACCCGGTATAAACCTCCTCATAATACACAGCGCCCTATAGAGGACGACACCCGGTATAAACCTCCTCATGATACACGCGCCCCCTATAGAGGACGACACCTCGGTATACACCTCCTCATCATACTACGGCGCCCCTATAGAGGACGACACCGGTATAAACCTCCATCATAATACACAGCGCCCCTATAGAGGGTGACACCCGGTATACAACCTCCTCATCATACACGGCGCCCCCTATAGAGGTGCACACCCGGTATAAACCTCCTCATCATACACGGCAGCCCCCTATAGAGGACGACACCCGGTATAAACCTCCTCATAATACAGCGCGCCCTATAGAGGGCGACACCCGGTATAAACCTCCTCATAATACACAGCGCCCCTATAGAGGACTGACACCCGGTATAAACCTCCTCATAATACACAGCGCCCTATAGAGGGTGACACACGGTATAAACCTCCCTCATCATACTACGGCGCCCCCTATGAGAGGCGACACCCGGTATAAACCTCCTCATAATACACATCGCCCTATAGAGGGTGACACCCAGTATAAACCTCCTCATAATACACAGCGCCCCTATGAGGGCGACACCCGGTATAAACCTCCTCATAATACACAGCGCCCCTATAGAGGACTGCAGTATAAACCTCCTCATAATACACGGCGCCCCCTATAGAGGACGACACCGGTATAAACCTCCCTCATAATACACGGCGCCCCTATAGGGACGACACCCGGTATAAACCTCCTCATAATACACGGCGCCCCATAGGGGCGACACCAGTATAAACCTCCTCATAATACACAGCGCTCTAATAGACGGTCACATGAGGGGTGTTCCCTGTAGACAGTTCAATATGTGGGCGTCACCCCTCTGATTTGCTCCTCTCTGTGACGAGGCTGTGGGATCCGCCGTGCCGTCAGCGGTCACAGCTGTACTCACCGCTGATCAGATTCCTCGTCCTGAGGAAGCGGTAAATCTGGGTGGGCTCTGGAAGAAAACAGAAGGCAAGAAGAATTATGGGCGCGAGGCACGCGGGAGGCACGGCGCGAGGCACGCAGGAGGCACGGCGCGAGGCACGCAGGAGGCACGGCGCGAGGGCACGCCAGGAGGCACGGCGCGAGGCACGCAGGAGGCACGGCGCGAGGCACGCCGGGAGGCACGGCGAGGCACGCGGGAGGCACGGCGCGAGGCACGCGGGAGGCGGCGCGAGGCACGCAGGAGGCACGGCGCGAGGCACGCGGGAGGCCGGCGAGGCCGCGAGGGGAGGCACGGCGCGAGGCACGCGAGGCAGGCGAGCGCACGCAGGAGGCACGGCGCGAGGCACGCCAGGAGGCACGGCGCGAGGCACGCCGGGAGGCACGGAGGGCACGCAGGAGGCACGGCGCGAGGCACGCAGGAGGCACGGGCGCGAGGCACGCCAGGAGGCACGGCGCGAGGCACGCAGGAGGCACTGGCCGTGAGGGCACGCAGGAGGCACGGCGCGAGGCACGCAGGAGGCACTGGCGCGAGGCACGCAGGAGGCACGGCGCTTGAAGGCCACGCAGGGAGGCACGGCGCGAGGCACGCGCGGGAGGCACGGCGCGAGGGCACGCCCAGGAGGCACGGCGCGAGGCACGCCAGGAGGCACAGTGTGGAGGCACGCCTCAGGAGGTAGGAGGCACGGTGTGAGGCACGGGAGGAGGTACGGTGTGAGGCACGCAGGAGGTACAGTGTGAAGGAGGAGGCACAGTGTGAGGCACGCAGGAGGTAGGAGGCACGGTGTGAGGAGGAGGCACAGTGTGAGGGAGGTAGGAGGCAGTGTGAGGCACGCAGGAGGGTAGGAGGCACGGTGTGAGGAGGTAGGAGGCAGTGTGAGGCACGCAGGAGGTAGGAGGCACGGTGTGAGGGAGGAGGCACGGTGTGAGGAGGTAGGAGGCATGTACTGACTCTCGAAGGCCTGCAGGAAGAGTTCATGGTCGGCCTGGATCTGCTCCATCTTGGGTCTCTTCACCGGAGGGATAGCCGCTCCTCCGCCGCCGGAAGAGGACAGGGCCCCGAGGCCCGCCGGTCCGGCACTGGCACCGTGCTTCTGGGAGCCATGGCCTCAGCACCCGGGCAGCGGCATCTGCGACTTCTCTGCACCGGGGCTCCCGGGTCTGCCGCGCTCTGCTCTAACACACTCTGGACCTGCCCCCTCCACCATTGGTCATGGACACCGCAGGCCGCAGCGTTCATTGGTTCATTCACCTGTCAGTCACTGTGCCCATGACGTCACAGCGCGCCCACTCTTCTTCAGGTGAAACCGCGGGAAGACGTCGCTATGCAGTCTGGGAGAAGCCTCTGGATGACGTCACAGAGCCCTGCCTGTCAGTCATCAGCCTCATACCGCCCCAACCCGTCATCCGCTATGCCCATTATATGCTCTGTTCATCATCACTTCCAGTACACCGGTCCTCATCCGTTGGTCCCTTTCTATAGACCCCTCATCTCAGCAGCCGGATACTATTGGGTCGGAAATGACTCCTTATTATTTTATATCAATCAGACACTGGTCACGACTCTGCAGGGTGAATCCGGGTGACTCTCAGGATGACTCTCCAGGATGACTCCTGGGTAACTCTCCTGGAGGACTCCGGGTGACTCTCCTGGAGGACTCCGAGGGTGACTCTCCTGGAGGGACTCCGGGGTGACTCTCCTGGAGGACTCCGGGGTGACTCTCCTGGAGGACTCGGGGTGACTCTCCAGGATGACTCGGGTGACTCTCAGAATGACTCCGGGGTGACTCTGCAGGGTGACTCAGGGGTAACTCTCAGGATGACTCTCCGTGGTAACTCTCAGGATGGCTCCGGGGTGACTGCAGGGTGACTCGGGTAACTCTGAGGATGACTCTCCGTGGTAACTCTCTAGGGTGACTCTCAGGATGACTCGGGGTGACTCTCCTGGATGACTCCGAGGTGGATCTTCAAGGATGACTCGGGGTGACTCTCCAGGATGACTCGGGGTGACTCTCCAGGATGACTCGGGTGACTCTCAGGATGACTCCGGGTGACTCTCCAGAATGACTCCGGGAGGTGACTCTGCAGGTTGACTCAGGGTGACTCTGCAGGGTGACTCTGGGGTGACTCTCCAGGATGACTCCGGGGTGACTCTCCAGGATGACTCTGGGTGACTCTCCAGAATGACTCCGGGGTGACTCTGCAGGAGTGACTCCGGGGTGACTCTCAGGATGACTTTGGGGTGACTCTCCAGGGCCGACTCGGGTGACTCTCCAGGATGACTCGGGTGACTCTCCTGGAGGACTCGGGGTGACTCTCCTGGAGGACTCGGGGGTGACTCTCCTGGGGACTCGGGGTGACTCTCAGGATGACATTGGGTGACTCTCCAGAATGACTCCGGGGTGACTCTGCAGGGTGACTCGGGGTAACTCTCAGGATGACTCTCCGTGGTACTGCAGGATGACTCTCCAGGATGGCTCCTGGGTGACTCTCCTGGAGGGACTCCGGGGTGACTCTCCTGGAGGACTCGGGTGACTCTCAGGAGCTGGCTCGGGGTGACTCTGCAGGGTGACTCCGGGGTGACTCTGCAGGGTGACTCCGGGTAACTCTCAGGATGACTCTCCGTGGTAACTCTCTAGGGTGACTCTCACGATGACTCCGGGGTGACTCTCCTGGAGGACTCGGGGTGACTCTCCTGGAGAACTCGGGTGACTCTCCTGGAAGGACTCGGGGTGACTCTCCTGGAGGACTCCGAGGTGACTCTCCTGGAGGACTCTGGGGTGACTCTCCAGGATGACTCGGGTGATTCTCCAGAATGACTCCGGGGTGACTCTGCAGAGGTGACTCGGGGTAACTGGATGACTCTCCGTGGTAACTCTCTAGGGTAACTCTCAGGATGACTCTCCGTGAAGTAACTCTCTAGGGTGACTCTCCAGGATGACTCTCCGTGGTAACTCTCTAGGGTGACTCTCCAGGATGACTCCCCGACTATTATCACCAACTGGACTGGAATAATCAGAATAACAGTGACCGTCTGCGAGGAGGATGTAGTAAGATGTTACACGGGTATCTTCTCTCCAGTAACGTGCATCACTTCCGGGTTGCTGGGCGCACATCGAGCCTTTCACGTAGGGTCTTAGGGGTCGCCTTCCTGAGGCGGATTACTCGAAGCCTGTAGGCAGGAGCAGTTCAAGGGACATTACAGGGAAAGATCTGGATGTTCCAGACTCATCAAATCGGGAATAAGGATGAACCATGAGTCCAGTCCTCTGATCCCCTGATTTATTCAGCCTCTACACCTTTTGCTGTGCGGGGATGCTGGGAGTTGTAGTTTTGCAACAGCTAGAGGAACACTGGTTTGGGAAACACTGCTCTACACCTCATCCCGCTCCTCCCGTCATCATCCTCTACACCTCATCCCGCTCCTCCCGTCATCATCCTCTACACCTCATCCCGCTCCTCCCGTCATCATCCTCTACACCTCATCCCGCTCCTCCCGTCATCATCCTCTACCACCTCATCCTGCTCCTCCCATCATCATCCTCTACAACTCATCATCTCGCTACTCCCGTCATCATCCTCTACACCTCATCTTGCTCCTCCCGTCATCATCCTCTACAACTCATCCCGCTCCTCCCGTCATCATCCTCTACACCTCATCTCGCTCCTCCCGTCATCATCCTCTACACCTCATCCCGCTCCTCCCGTCATCATCCTCTACACCTCATCCCGCTCCTCCGTCATCATCCTCTACACACTCATCCCGCTCCTCCAGTCATCATCCTCTACACCTCATCCCGCTCCTCCCGTCATCATCCTCTACACCTCATCCCGCTCCTCCCGTCATCATCCTCTACACCTCATCCCGCTCACTCCCGTCATCATCCTCTACACCTCATCCCGCTCCTCCCGTCATCATCCTCTACAACTCATCCCGCTCCTCCACGTCATCATCCTCTACACCTCATCCTCGCTCACTCCCGTCATCATCCTCTACACCTCATCCCGCTCCTCCCGTCATCATCCTCTACACCTCATCCCGCTCCTCCGTCATCATCCTCTACACCTCATCCCACTCCTCCAGTAATCATCCTCTACACCTCATCCCGCTCCTCCGTCATCATCCTCTACACCTCATCCCGCTCCTCCCGTCATCATCCTCTACACCTCATCCCGCTCCTCCCGTCATCATCCTCTACACCTCATCCTGCTCCTCCCGTCATCATCCTCTACACCTCATCCCGCTCACTCCCGTCATCATCCTCTACACCTCATCCTGCTCCTCCCGTCATCATCCTCTACACCTCATCCCGCTCCTCCCGTCATCATCCTCTACACCTCATCCCGCTCCTCCCGTCATCATCCTCTACACCTCATCCCGCTCCTCCCGTCATCATCCTCTACACCTCATCCCGCTCCTCCACGTCATCATCCTCTACACCTCATCCCGCTCCTCCCGTCATCCATCCTCTACACCTCATCCCGCTCCTCCCGTCATCATCCTCTACACCTCATCCTGCTCCTCCCGTCATCATCCTCTACAACTCATCCCGCTCCTCCCGTCATCATCCTCTACACTTCATCCCGCTCCTCCCGTCATCATCCTCTACACCTCATCCCGATCCTCCCGTCATCAACCTCTACACCTCATCCCGCTCCTCCCGTCATCATCCTCTACACCTCATCCTGCACCTCCCGTCATCATCCTCTACACCTCATCAAGCTCCTCCCGTCATCATCCTCTACACCTCATCCCACTCCTCCCGTCATCATCCTCTACACCCCATCCCGCTCCTCCCGTCATCATCCTCTACACCTCATCCCGCTCCTCCTGTCATCATCCTCTACACCTCATCCCGCTCCTCCCGTCATCATCCTTTACATCTCATCCCGCTCCTCCCGTCATCATCCTCTACACCTCATCCCGTTCCTCCCGTCATCATCCTCTACACCTCATCCCGCTCCTCCCGTCATCATCCTCTACACCTCATCCCATCATCATCCTCTAAACCTCATCCCGCTCCTCCGTCATCCTCTACACCTCATCCGGCTCCTCCCGTCATCATCCTCTACACCTCATCCCGCTCCTCCCGTCATCATCCTCTACACCTCATCCCGCTCCTCCCGTCATCATCCTCTACACCTCATCCCGCTCCTCCCGTCATCATCCTCTACACCTCATCCCGCTCCTCCCGTCATCATCCTCTACACCTCATCCCGCTCCTCCTGTCATCATCCTCTACACCTCATCCCACTCCTCCCGTCATCATCCTCTACACCTCATCCCGCTCCTCCCGTCATCATCCTCTACACCTCATCCCTGCTCTTCCCGTCATCATCCTCTACACCTCATCCCCGCTCCTCCCGTCATCATCCTCTACATCTGATCCGCTCCTCTCGTCATCATCCTCTACATCTGATCCCGCTCCTCCCGTCATCACCTCATCCCTTTATCATCCTCTACATCTCATCCCATCATCATTCTCTACACCTCATCCCACTCCTCCTGTCATCATCCTCTACACCTCATCCCCACTCCTCCCGTCATCATCCTCTACACCTCATCCCACTCCTCCGGTCATCATCCTCTACACCTCATCCCCCTCCTCCCGTCATCATCCTCTACATCTGATCCCGCTCCTCCCGTCATCACCTTATCCCTTTATCATCCTCTACATCTCATCCCATCATCATTCTCTACACCTCATCCGCTCCTCCCGTCATCATCCTCTACACCTCATCCCGCTCCTCCCGTCATCATCCTCTACACCTCATCCCGCTCCTCCCGTCATCATCCTCTACACCTCATCCCGCTCCTCCGGTCATCATCCTCTACACCTCATCCCGCTCCTCCAGTCATCATCCTCTAATCCTCATTCCACTCCTCCGGTCATCATCCTCTACACCTCATCCCACTCCTCCCGTCATCATCCTCTACATCTCATCCGCTCCTCTCGTCATCATCCTCTACATCTGATCCCGCTCCTCTCGTCATCATCCTCTACATCTGATCCCGATCCTCCCGTCATCACACCTCATCCCTTTATCATCCGCTACATCTCATCCCATCATCATTCTCTACACCTCATCCAGCTCTTCCCGTCATCATCCTCTACACCTCATCCCGCTCCTCCCGTCATCATCCTCTACACCTCATCCCGCTCCTCCCGTCATCATCCTCTACACCTCATCCCACTCCTCCCATCATCATTCTCTACACCTCATTCCATCATCATCCTCTACAGCTCATCCTTCTCCTCCAGTTATCATATGCTACACCTCATACCGCTCCTCCCCTTATCATCCTCTACACCTCATACCGCTCCTCCCGTTATCATCCTCTACACCTCATACCTGCTCCTCCCGTCATCATCCTCTACACCTCATCCCGCTCCTCCCATCATCATCCTCTCACACCCGATCATGCTCTACACCTCATCCTGCTCCTCCCGTCATCACCTCATCCCTTTATCATCCTCTACATCTCATCCCATCATCATTCTCTACACCTCATCCCGCTCCTCTAGTCATTATCCTCTACACTCTCATCCCATCATCATCCTCTACACCTCATCCCGCTCCTCCCGTCATCATCCTCTACACCTCATCCCATCATCATCCTCTACACCTCACCCGCTCCTTCCGTCATCATCCTCTACACCTCATCCTTCTCCTCCAGTTATCATATGCTACACTTCATGCCGCTCCTCCCTTATCATCCTCTACACCTCATCCCGCTACTCCCTTATTATCCTCTACACCTCATCCGCTACTCCCCATCATTATCCTCTACACCTGATCCGCTCCTCCCGTCATCATCCTCTTCACCTCATCCCGCTCCTCCCGTCATCCTCCTTTACAAATCATCCCATCCTCCCGTCATCATGCTCTACACCTCATCCGCTCCTCCCGTCATCATCCTCTACACCTCATCCGCTCCTCCCATCATCATCCTCTACACCTCATCCCACTCTTCCCGTCATCATCCTCTACACCTCATCTCGCTCCTCCCGTCATCATCCTGTACACCTGATCCTGCTCCTCCCGTCATCATCCTCTACACCTCATCCCGCTCCTCCCGTCATCATCCTCTACACCTCATCCCGCTCCTCCCGTCATCATCCTGTACACCTGATCCTGCTCCTCCCGTCATCATCCTCTTCACCTGATCTTGCTCCTCCCGTCATCATCCTCTACACCTCATCCCGCTCCTCCATCATTATCCTCTACACCTCATCCCGCTCCTCCCGTCATCATCCTCTACACCTCATCCCGCTCCTCCCGTCATCATCCTCTACACCTCATCCCGTTACTCCTGTCATCATCTTCTACACCTCATCCGCTCCTCCCGTCATCATCCTCTACGCCTCATCCCGCTCCTCCCGTCTATCATCCTCTACGCCTCATCCCGCTCCTCCCGTCATCATCCTCTACACCTCATCCCGCTCCTCCCGTCATCATCCTCTACACCTCATCCCGCTCCTCCCGTCATCATCCTCTACACCTCATCCCATTACTCCCGTCATCATCTTCTACACCTCATCCCGCTCCTCCAATCATCATTCTCTACACCTCATCCCGCTCCTCCTGTCATCATGCTCTACACCTCATCCCGCTCCTCCAATCATCATTCTCTACACCTCATCCCGCTCCTCCAATCAACATTCTCTACTCCTCATCCCGTTACTCCCATCATCATCATCTTTTTCATAATTATATGACACTTATATCTAAATATCATAATTATAGTGGATTTGATTATATATATAAGATCAAATTGTGATATGTTCACCTTTTGTGCATGTATTTTAAAGTTTGCCAAAAGAAGTTCATGGAAAGGACACTGTTCATTAATTTCTTCTCTACAGATGTACCAGTCTGAGAAGTCATTCTTGTCTTCTTATAGATTTATGACTAAGATAAGGATATTCTCTAGGAGTAGCTGGTACTAATTACCCCTACAGTTGATGTCTATTGATGAAGCAGAAAAGCTTTGATATCTGTATAAATATATATAAAGAACTTCAGTTTATAGTATAAGATAATCAAGAGGATGTATGTATTGTTTTTATATTGTTGAGTATTATGAAGGATGTCAAAGCATCTATTATCTTATGAACGCATGTACTCCTAACATATAATGAGAAGAATATTAGTATAGACTCCGTTCAGGGAAGCTGTGTTATTTGAACTAATAATCAATCAACCGTTGGAGTAACAGAGGAGACCCACATCTTGTTGAGAGTAGAAGGTCTATTATATTATCAATACTATAAATTTGAATAAATGGTAAAATGTCCAAATATTACCTAAAAGTCTATGTTTTAAGTGGTCCATGTGTCGAAGTTAATCTCTTTAAATCTGATTTAAGATTCCATATGGAATGTAGGATGAAATCAGACCTGGTCATTTAACCCTTACTGGTATGATATTAATAGCTTATGCAATAGTGCCAACTGGAGATGCATAAGTAACATTACAGCAGCAGAAACGCATTCTGGGTAATACAGTGACATCACAGTCGTTATCATATGTACATGCCTAACCAACAGTGATTGGAAAACTCCAATCTAGGAAGGCGTGTCTAACTGATAAGGTTTTGGATATAAACCACACAGAAGGGGAGGAAAAAGAAAGAGAAGAACGAGAAAAAGGAGAAAAAAAGAAAGACACCCCAGGAGAAAAATCCCAATGACCAGAACAAACTTTTGAGCTGACTTCTCTTAAACTCTGCATATCATCTGCATTCTCGGATAACGCATAATTTTATTATGTGTAGTACTGATATAAATGAATTAGCCTGATATTTAGAAAACTCCCTGCTGTAGTGCAGATCTAAAATGTTGAAAAGTGCTATATCAATATTCAGTAAAGATGCATATTACTGAATAAATGATCTAATATTGATTTGGGAGGAAACTCTCTGATTGAAATCATTTCATTCCATAGTCAATACCAGGCTTTATAATTTATAAATTGTGTACAATACTACCCTATATCATGGATTGGTCATAGTTTGAGCAGAGCAAGGGTTTGTATCTATCCTTATCATTATTAATTTTTTATATCAACTGATAGTGTATCTCATAATTGTTGTCGAGACGGTTTGTATTACATTTTATGTTTGAGAGGTACTGTGTATACGCTGGTATTTTTGTTAGTGCCATCTAGGCGAATTTAGGGTCCTGCATTTTACTGTGTTTTATTGCATATTATTGAATTTTACATTGATTAATCTTTGATTGTATTGTAAGTTATTGTATGATAAATCATTTATATTTTTGCATAGACGCTTGTACCATGTTTTACTGATTGCACAATATAATTAAATTACCGATCAAACTCTTTTTGAGGTGTTTTATATGTCCACCTCTAGGATCAATTCCCTTTGAAAAACATTGCTGAATATGTAAATTCACGGTTGTGTCTGGATCAGGATGTAACTGCAAGGGTAAGTGAGCTGCAAGCTGAAGCCAAGAGAGAATGTGTGGATGTATGGACATCACTTGTTACAGTCAGGAGACATCTAACCTATTTTTGTGTGCTTAAAAGTAACGTCAATAGAGACCAACACCTCTTAAAGATGTTGCCACCAGTCCTATATGCAATATTAGAAGTTAGTTCCCTCTTAACCAGTCCCGGACCGCCGTCACGCAGGATTGCGTCCTGCGGGCGGCCGGGATCTTCTGAGTGGACGCATCGGCGCGTCCTCTCGCGAGACCCGTGAGTTCACAGTGAGCGCGTCTGGAGAGTTAAACTACAGCCTGCCAGCGATGATCAATCGCTGGCAGGCTGTAAATGCGATATAATCGCATCAAACATGTATACCAGACGCTGTTTTGTGAACAGCGTCTGGTATACCTGCTACCTGGTCCTCTGGTCCCATTTGCTGGGATCGACCACCAGAGGACCAGGTAACACAGTAAAGTTGCACCAAACACTACACTAACCCCCCCACCCCCTCACCTATTAACCCCTTGATCACCCCATCTAGACCCCTGATCACCCCCTGTCATTGATCACACCCCTTGTAAGGCTCCATTCAGACGTCCATCTGTGTTTTGCGGATCCGTGGATTCACGGATCCGTGGATCCGATCCGCGGATCCGATCCGCAGATCCTCAAAACACGGACACCGGCAATGTGCTTTCCGCATTTTGCAGATCCGCACGTTGCCAGAACTATATAGAAAATGCTTTTTCTTGTCCGCAATTGCGGACAAGAATAGGACATGTTCTATATTTTTGCGAACGGAAGTGCAGACCCGGAGCGCGGATCCGTAATTCGGATCCGAGCGGGACAAAGTCTGTCCCCATAGAAATGAATGGGTCCGCAATTCCGTTCCGCAAACAGAATTTCGGACGTGTGAATGGGGCATAAGGGTCCCTTATCACCGCCAGTTAGTTAGCTACTTGTTAGGTAGTTAGCGCCCAGCCCACCGCACCGCAGTCACTGATTTTGGCAGAGATTTTATCATCCACATTGATCGATGCGAATGAAAAATCTGTGCCGTTCATTTTTTTTTTTTCAGCGCAGAGGCTGAACGGAAAAAATCTCATTCCCGTATGCTCAATATACGGAGAATCGCAGAAACTCCTAATGCTGGCCATACGTGTAATGACTGCGGAGACCCTCAAATGCCAGGGCAGTATAAATACCCACATGTGACCCCATTTTAGAAAGAAGACACCCCAAGGTATTCCGTGAGGGGTATGGTGAGTTCATGCAAAATTGTATTTTTTGTCACAAGTTAGTGGAATATGAGACTTTGTAAGAGAAAGAAAAGTCAATTTCCGCTAACTTGTGCCAAAAATCTTCTATGAACTCGCCATGCCCCTGACAGAATACCTTGGGGTGTCTTCTTCCACAATGGGGTCACATGTGGGTATTTCTACTGCCCTGGCATTTTAGGGGTCCTAAAGCGTGAGAATCCAAATGCGTAAAAATGGCCTGTGAAATCCTAAAGGTACTCATTGGTTTTAGGGCCCCTTTGCGCATCTTGGCTGCAAAAAGTGTCACTCATGTGGTATCGCCGTACTCAGAGAGTAGGGCGATGTGTTTTAGGGTGTATTTTTACATATACTCATGTTGGGTGAGAGAAATATCTCTGTAAATCGACAACTTTTAAAACAAATTTATACAAAGTTGTCAATTTACAGAGATATTTCTCACACCCAGCATGGGTATATGTAAAAATACACCCCAAAACACATCGCCCTACTTCTCCTGAGTACGGCGATACTACATGAGTGACACTTTTGCAGCCAAGATGCGCAAGCCCTAAAACCAATGAGTACCTTTAGAGGGCATTTTACGCATTTTTCTTCTCACGCTTTAGAGCCCCTAAAATGCCAGGGCAGTATAAATACCCACATGTGACCCCATTTTGGAAAGAAGACACCCTAAGGTATTCCATTAGGGGCATAATGAGTCCATGAAAAATTAAACTTTTTGTCAAAAGTTAGCGGAAAGGGAGACTTTGTGAGAAAAACAATAAAAATCAATTTCCACTAACTTGTGCCAAAAAAAAATCTCCTATGGACTCGCCATGCCCCTCATGGAATACCTTAGGGTGTCTTCTTCCCAAATGGGGTCACATGTGGGGTATTTATACTGCCCTGGCATTTTAGGGGCCCTAAAGCGTGAGAAGAAAATGCGTAAAATGCCCTCCTAAAAGGTACTCATTGGTTTTAGGGCCCCTTTGCGCATCTTGGCTGCAAAAAGTGTCACTCATGTGGTATTGCCGTACTCAGGAGAGTAGGGCAATGTGTTTTAGGGTGTATTTTTACATATACCCATGCTGGGTGAGAGAAATATCTCTGTATATTGACAACTTTGAATAAAAAATGTAAAAAGTTGTCGTTTACAGCGATATTTCTCACACGCAGCATGGGTATATGTAAAATACACCCCAAAACACATTGCCCCACTTCTCCTGAGTACGGAGATACCACATGAGTGGCACTTTTGCAGCCAAGATGCGCAAAGGGGCCCTAAAACCAATGAGTACTTTAGGAGGGCATTTGACGCATTTTCTTCTCACGCTTTAGGGCCTTAAATGCCAGGGCAGTAGAAATACCCACATGTGACCTCATTTTGGAAAGAAGACACCCCAAGGTATTCCGTGAGGGGCATGGCGAGTCCATAGGAGATTTTTTTGGCACAAGTTAGTGGAAATTGATTTTTATTGTTTTTCTCACAAAGTCTCCTTTCCGCTAACTTTTGACAAAAAGTTTAATTTTTCATGGACTCATTATGCCCCTAATGGAATACCTTGGAGTGTCTTCTTCCAAAATGGGGTCACATGTGGGGTATTTATACTGCCCTGGCATTTTAGGGGCTCTAAAGCGTGAGAAGAAAAATGCGTAAAATGCCACTCCTAAAAGGTACTCATTGGTTTTAGGGCCCCTTTGCGATCTTGGCTGCAAAAAGTGTCACTCATGTGGTATCGCCGTACTCAGGAGAAGTAGGGCGATGTGTTTGGGGTGTATTTTTACATATACCCCTGCTGGGTGTGAAATATCTCTGTAAATTGACAACTTTGTATAAATTTGTTTTAAAAGTTGTCATTTACAGAGATATTTCTCACACCCAGCATGAGTATATGTAAAAATACACCCCAAAACACATTGCCCTACTTCTCCTGAGTACGGCGATACCACATGAGTGACACTTTTTTGCAGCCAAGATGCGCAAAGGGGCCCAAATTCCAACGAGTACCTTTAGGTTTTAGGGTACGTTCACACGACGACAATTGTCGCGCGACAAAAAGTCGCGCGACAATTTGGGAACCACTACACTGCAACATTTGTAGCGCGACATTGATGTCACATTAATGTCGCGCGACAATTTTTATAATGGGAGTCTATGGTGGTGTCGCACGTGCAACATGCGACATGTTGCGACTGCGACACAACAGTCGCAAAAAATCCATCCCGGATGGATTTTCTCCGACTGTCGTGTCGCAGTCGCAGCATGTCGCATGTCGCACTGCGACACCATAGACTCCCATTATAAAATTGTCGCTGCGACAATAGTGCGACTTTTGTCGCAGCGACAATTGTCGTCGTGTGAACGTGCCCTTACATGGCGGCTCACAATTTAGCCCTGCCCAAAATGCCAGAACAGTAAACACACCCCACAAATGACCCCATTTCGGAAAGTAGACACCCCAAGGTATTCACTGAGGGACATAGTGAGTCCGTCTGAGATTTTTTTTTTTTTTGCCAGAAGTTATCAGAAATTGAAACTTTTTTTTTATTTATTTTTTCTCAGAAAGTGTCATTTTCCGCTAACTTGTGAAAAAAATGAAATGATACATGAACTCACCATGCCCCTCCGCGAATACTTTGGGGTGTCTTCTTTCTAAAATGGTGTCATTTGGGGGTATTTATACTTTCCTGGCATTCCAGCACCTGAAGAAACATGACAGGCGCTCAGAAAGTCAGAGCTGCTTCAAAATGCCGAAATTCACTTTTTTGCACCATAGATTGTAAACGCTATAACTTTAAGGCTACATGCACACGACCGTTGCCTGCCTCCGCGTCCGCTCCTCCTTGAAATTTTGTGTCCGTCAAAAAAAACGGATGACGGACCGTTTTTTTTGACGGATCCGATTTTTATGGCAGATCCATTGTAAAAATGCCTATCCTTGTCCATAAACGTGAAAAAAATAGGACATGCACTATTTTTTTGACGGAATGAAAACACGGATCACGGATGCGGAACAAAAACGGTTGACCATCCGCATTTTTTGACGGACCCATTGAAATGAATGGGGAAGCATCCTATCCGTGAAAAAAAACGGAACGGATGCGGAAACAAACAACGGTCGTGTGCATGGGGCCTTACCCAAACCAATAAATATACACTTATTGGACTTTTTTTTATCAAAGATATGTAGAACAATAAATTTAGAGAAAAATTTATATAGAAATGTAGTTTTTTTTTGAAAAATTTTACAACAGAAAGTGAAAAATGTCATTTTTTTGCAAAAATTTCGGTAATTTTTGATTAATAGCAAAAAAAGTAAAAATGTCAGCAGCAATGAAATACCACCAAATGAAAGCTCTATTAGTGAGAAGAAAAGGAGGTAAAATTCATTTGGGTGGTAAGTTGCATGACGGAGCAATAAACGGTGAAAGTAGTGTAGTGCGGAATTGTAAAAAGTGGCCTGGTCATTAAGGGTGTTTAAGCTAGGGGGGCTGAAGGGGTTAAAGAGAAGAAATATGCATATAACAGATATGCAGTCAATATATCCCATATAGAAACAGAGTTAGAATCTGCAAAAGCATTGATCGAGGACTTAAAGCGTGAGCTCGATCCTAGCCATGCTGCCTATCACCAACTAAAAAGGGAGGCAGATGAGCTGAACCTCCGTTATTGCAGACTTCAGCAAACAGACAGACCAAGCCAGACTATAGTCAATGTAGAAAGTGATCTGTCTGATAATGAGAGATTTTTGGATCCTCCAGCTCTCACACCCCAAAATACAGATATGTCATCATCAAGTGCTCTTCAAGCGGAATCCATCCAAGACCTTACGCAAAGGTCACAGAAGTGTCCCCCACACCTTCTTCTAGAGAGGAATGTTAGGGTTAAGTCACTTGTGCCAAGCGACCATGATGGAAGTGATCGGAGTATCAGTGATTATGACAGTGATGCAGAAAGCTTGTGTCTCATCCCGTATCAAGCAGGCATGAGTATGCCCACAAGAGGGATGAGAGTTCCAGGCGACCATCATATGCTGAGGTGGTCTAGTAAGAAAAATGCTCAGTGTTCAGAAGAGGATCAGAGTTTCTCGAGTATCATTACATTTCTAAATGCCACTGTACCTAAATTCTCTAAGAAAGGTTCTCCTGAAATTGCTGATCACTTACAACTGTACCAGTCCACCATGGATTCTTTAGAATTGTATTCTGATGCGGATAGGATCAGATTCCTACCGTGGGCATTTGAAAATAAGTATCACCATTACTTCATCTCCTTCAGGGACAGGGGGATCTGGGATTGGCAGGATGTTTTGCATGAGGTAAAATTAGAATTCGGCCCTTACCATACTAGTACTGCTACAAAACGTGATATTTATAAACTTACATATAGACCCAATCAAAGTCCCGGGAATTCCTCTCTATCCTTAACCCCTTAAAGACTCAGCCCTATTTCACCTTAAGGACCCGGCCATTTTTGCAAATCTGACCAGTGTCACTTTATGTGGTGATAACTTTAAAACGCTTTTTCTTATCCAGGCCATTCTGAGATTGTTTTTCGTCACATATTGTACTTCATGACACCGCCTCCTGCCGCCGCAACCACCCCCTGCACCCCGCAGCCATAATATGACTGGGGGCTGCAGAGGGGTTAAAAATTAACACTTTGGGGGCATTAACTCTCTGATCCTCAGAGATCGCATAGCGCCTGCAAACCGCAGGTCTGAATTGGCCTGCGGTTTGCAGCGATCGACGATATGGGGGTCACAGGACCCCCTGGGCATTGTAACAAGGTATGATTTCAGCAGGTACCTTGTTACAATCACTGCCGGCTGAGCAGCAGTGATCGGAACTACTCATGACGCACCGGTACGTCATGTGTCCTTAAGGGGTTAAAAATGCCTATGGGTTAGCGTATAGGTCCCCAAATTGGGAATCTGGGGAATTCAAACAACTGTTGTATGATGCAATACTCATGCAAATTAAATTCAGCCTAGCTAAAGATCTTGATCTTAGAGCTCCCTTGGACAGGTTGGTGACATCTGCCACGTCGCTGTATAATGTCAGTGAATGCCATGCTATGGGTGAGGTCCCCAGAACAAAACGTAGCAGAGGCTAAGATAAACCCTAACTTGGGATTTGAAACTCAGCCACTCAGGTGCCCTCCGTCTACAGGACCTTTCCAACAAACCCAGCGACAACAGGTAGGACACAAGCAAACAAAGCCTCATGGCCCCAAAGGGTCAGAGGGGGATAACAATGGTGATAAAAGATCTAATGACCATCCCCAATATTATAATAGGGGTCCCCTGGGATACAGGCGCTGGAATAACAGCCCCAGACATAGTAACATAGTAACATAGTATATAAGACCGAAAAAAGACATCTGTCCGTCCAGTTCGGCCTGTTTCCTACAAGTTGATCCAGAGGAAGGCAAAAAACCCCTGTGAGGCAGAAGTCAATTTTCATCACTTAAGGGGAAAAAAATTCCTTCCCGACTCCAATCAGAATAACTCCCTGGATCAACGACCCCTCTCTAGTATCTGTAGCCTGTAATATTATTACACTCCAGAAATACATCCAGGCCCCTCTTGAATTCCTTTATTGTACTCACCATCACCACCTCCTCAGGCAGAGAGTTCCATAGTCTCACTGCTCCTACCGTGAAGAACCCTTTTCTATGTTTGTGTACAAACCTTCTTTCCTCCAGACGCAGAGGATGTCCCCTCGTCACAGTCACAGTCCTGGGGATAAATAGATGATGGGAGTGATCTTTGTACTGACCCTGATATATTTATACATAGTTATTAGATCTCCCTCAGTCGTCTTTTTCTAAAGTGAATAACCCTAATTTTGATACCCTTTCTGGGTACTGTAGATCCCTCATTCCAGTTATTACTTTAGTTGCCCTCCTCTGAACCCTCTCCAGCTCTGCTATGTCTGCCTTGTTCACAGGAGCCCAGAACTGTACACAGTACTCCATGTGTGGTCTAACCAGTGATGTGTAAAGTGGTAGGACTATGTTCTCATCACGGCGTCTATGCCTCTTTTGCTGCAACCCATTATCTTATTGGCCTTGGCAGCAGCTGCCTGACACTGGTTTTGCAGCTTAATTTGCTGTTTATTAAAATTCCTAGATCCTTTTCCATGTCAGTGTTACCAAGTGTTTTACCATTTAGTATGTACTGGGTGACTTGCATTATTCCTTCCCATGTGCATTACCTTACATTTGTCAGTGTTAAACCTCATCTGCCATTTTTCTGCCCAAGCCTCCAATCTATCCAGATCCCTCTGTAGCAGAAAACTGTCCTCTGTATATATAGAGTATACTGTCCTCTGTAGTATATACAGTATACTGTCCTCTGTAGTATATATACAGTATACTGTCCTCTGTAGTATATACAGTATACTGTCCTCTGTAGTATATATACAGTATACTGTCCTCTGTAGTATATACAGTATACTGTCCTCTGTAGTATATATACAGTATACTGTCCCCTGTAGTATATATAGAGTATACTGTCCTCTGTAGTATATATATATATATATACAGTATACTGTCCTCTGTAGTATATATACAGTATACTGTCCTCTGTAGTATATACAGTATACTGTCCTCTGTAGTATATATACAGTATACTGTCCTCTGTAGTATATACAGTATACTGTCCTCTGTAGTATATATACAGTATACTGTCCTCTGTAGTATATACAGTATACTGTCCTCTGTAGTATATATACAGTATACTGTCCCCTGTAGTATATATAGAGTATACTGTCCTCTGTAGTATATATATATACAGTATACTGTCCTCTGTAGCATATATACAGTATACTGTCCTCTGTAGTATATACAGTATACTGTCCTCTGTAGTATATATACAGTATACTGTCCCCTGTAGTATATATAGAGTATACTGTCCTCTTCAGTGTTAATTACTTTACACAGTTTAGTGTCATCTGCAAAAATTGATATATTACTGTGCAGGCCTTCTACAAGATCATTAATAAATATATTGAAGAGAATAGGGCCAATACTGAACCCTGAGGTACCCCACTAGTCACAGTGACCCCTCCAGTACTGACCCCTGAGGTACCCCACTAGTGACAGTGACCCCTCCAGTACTGACCCCTGAGGTACCCCACTAGTGACAGTGACCCCTCCAGTACTGACCCCTGAGGTACCCCACTAGTGACAGTGACACCTCCAGTACTGACCCCTGAGGTACCCCACTAGTGACAGTGACCCCTCCAGTACTGACCCCTGAGGTGCCCCACTAGTGACAGTGACCCCTCCAGTACTGACCCCTGAGGTACCCCACTAGTCACAGTGACCCCTCCAGTACTGACCCCTGAGGTACCCCACTAGTGACAGTGACCCCTCCAGTACTGACCCCTGAGGTACCCCACTAGTGACAGTGACCCCTCCAGTACTGACCCCTGAGGTACCCCACTAGTGACAGTGACCCAATCTGAGTATCTACCGTTAATAACCACCCTCTGTTTTCTGTCACTTAGCCAGTTACTTACCCAACAGAAGGAAGGTAGGCCTAAGCCCTCTACTTCACCTAGAAGTCGGTCACTCACTTCTAGTAAGGGTGCGCCACAAAACCAAACTATGCGCAAATCAAATGATCGGTTTGATCAGTTGGCAGATCAAGTGGCTAAATTAAGTGAAATAGTTAATAAGATGTCCCGGGTGTCCCTTAAAAACAACCTGAGCTCAGCTCCATTTAGCAGGCAGGGCGGGGTCAGAGCCCAGGCCAATCCAAGGCTACCGAGCTGGTTGTAGAAGAATCTAATGTGATTTCTAACCCTATATTGCCTTGCATCGTTCTTGACCCTAAAATTGAGGCTAAAGAGGAGGTGTTCAATCAAAACATAACCATAGAAAAGGCAGGTGCACTCTGCGGCAATACTAAACCCTCACACTGATAAAATTGAGAGGATAGTTCGACATATCCTATTAGGAGGACATGTCTTAAGCTCGGACACCACGGCAAGGTCTCTCAAGTAGCCCGAGGCCCTACCACTCAACCTACCTGTGCCGTATGGGCGATACTAGGAGCCGTTGGGCATTACGGGAGCGTAAGGCCTGACTCACACACAGCTCACCAGTGACCTCCAGCATGTAACCATGCCTGCAATGGGAGGTGGGAGGTGCCTGTGAGCCCCACCCGAGACCGGCTGATATGGCACAGAGCCTCCCAGGTGCACCTGAATGTAGCCTGTCCTCCTAGTAGGATATGTCGAACTAACCTCTCAATTTTATCAGTGTGAGGGTTTAGTATTGCCGCAGAGTGCACCTGCCTTTTCTATGGTTATGTTTTTGATTGTTCTCCACATCCACATTATCGTTATCGTATGTAGGATGGTTATTGTGGTACTTGTAGTCCGTTGCTGGCATCTTCCATTGTATGCATTTTTGCTGTTGATTGCCCCTAGCAACGGACTACAAGTGCAGAATGTGCTCCCTATATACATGCACAACTGCATAAGGGTTGAGCATATCCTGCTTGTTAAACACCACACCACGTTTTCTAAAGAGGAGGTGTCTAACGTGTTGTCTATCTTGCAGTCTAACCATGTAGATTCGTGCACTAATGTGTCTTCTCCAATGAGTGATCCCATCATCTCAGCGTCAATCTGTGAGCTGCCGTCTGTAAGCTGTGATGTAATCCAGTTTTCCCCAAAGGTGGGGCTGCTGTCACGTGCAGTAAGAATTTATCGGGCCAATTAGGGGTTTACTTGACCAGGGATCACAAGCCACTATATTGTCATATAGTTATTTCCAACAGGTTATGGATGTGACAGCAAACAGGCCAAAATTAAAATAGTTTGATGGCTCTTTGATAAGTGTAGGCTAAGACGCTTTAAAAGGTAAAAAGGTACAGCATGGTTAAAATTTAAAATAGGCAAGAAAGTAATTAGATATCCCACACTCATTGTGGACCTTCCCCATGATCGACTGATCATAGGAATCGACCTCCTGAAAAGATCGAGTTCCATAGTAGACTTCATCAATGAAGCAATCTGGACTCAGGTAAAGGCACCTATTGCCTGAGTACTCTTGCAATGCACAACCCCAACATAGTTGTCATGTGATTGAAGAGAGGCTTAACTCTGTTGAAGTTCCTTTTAGGAACAACCGGATGCCGGATGTCATGATCCTAAAAATGGTAAGCCTGGGGAAGCTGTCAATGGTGCCGCTCATACCATAACCATCCAGAAGGACAGAATTAAAAGGGTAACCTTGGATGGGGATGTGATAACTATTTCTCTTCAAGGGGAAATTACGAAGTGGCGGACCTGACCAGCATACTCAATCCATGGTATGGATTGAAAAGGTCAATGATAACCTATTGATTCCCTTACAGGTGAACAATATAGCCCGGGTGAAATATGCCAAGTTGGAGCTAAAATCCAAAGCCAGTTAAGGCTAAGTCTCTTGAAACAGGTCGCCAACCCTAAAGTGAAGTAAAGGTTCCTCTCCATAGGACCAATGGGTTTATAATCCCAAACATGGATGAACAGGAGTCTCACTGGCCTAGCTCCAAAGAAGGAGCAGACAGTAAGCATAACCAGATTGGCAGGTAAGCACCCCGCGCAAAGCAACAAACACTGGGACACCTGCCACAACAACTGGGATGAACAACCGCTTGCTGTCTTTTGGTTCACCCCTCCGGGAAACCATAGAGCCCCCTTTCAGAGGAGCTTACAGACAGAGGGACATGTCAAACAACCATGCTAGACTTCAAATACCAAATATACCAGACATGGAACACCAAAAGACATACAACAAGCACCCAGAACAGTAACACCCATACCAATAACAACAAGAGAGGATGGGTAAAGAAATGGAACAAAGGGAAGACATGGGGAGACATCAATGACAAACTAGGTGGCCCTCACTAGACAGATGGTAATTCCAGGAACAGTAAACCACCTAAACCACCAGTACACACCTAGGCTGAAAGAAAACTGAACTTCAGGCTTCCAGCAGAAGCTAAATAGCCCAAAGCGACCACACCCAGCACACACATTAACCCCGTGTTCACTCAGAAAGGGAAGGGAAACCACTTAAAGGGGAATTTCCCACGTTGAAACAACAACACGTTGCCACCGACAACAGCATGCGCGGCAAAAGTGCCATGGCAAACTACCACCAAGCCATGACACATGGTTGCTGATGAGGTTAAAATCCCTGAAGGGTGCAAGCCATTTCTTCTTCCCATTCAAGTAATGAATGGGCAAAAACTAAAGAATGCAGATACTTTGATCTGTTTGTATAACCGGATACAGCAACTCGGCCTGAAGGTAAAGCCCACTCCTATGGTAAACATCCATCAGAATCCATTGCATATGGAAATTCATAATATGGCTCCCAATAGCATATCCTTACAAAAAGGCACCATAATTGGTCTAGCTATGGATTCGGAGTATTACACTTTTGGATTCCAGAATGATGTGATTGGACTTATCCCTGATGAATACCTGACAGAAGAACAAGTAGTGGAGCAACATTTTTACTAAACACCCGAGGGGTTATTCAATATTCATTCTGTTTATCCTTTTAGTCCTGAAGAAGGAACATGCTACTTTGAAAAATCATCTTTGGTTTTCAACCATGAGATCGATGAGAAGGAGTATGAGTCATGCCAACAGGGAGAAGAGAAGGTATGCGATACTCAAAACGATTTAACTAGTGAGCTTGAAGAAGCTTATGAGTTAAGTCACCCTGAAATCTTTCCAGAATTTCAGGAACAGGTGAAAGAGCAGATCTCTATAGCTGACACATGCTCGTCAACAGCTAAATGGACTCTTCACAGAATTTCAAGACATGTTTGCTAAGGATTCTTATGACTGTGGGGAAACTTACCTACACGTTGCAAGAATCCACATGGACCCCAATGCAAACAGTACCGACTTCCGCTGGCAACTTACTAGTCGCTATCGGAAATCGACAAGAACTTAGAGAGACAAACATCATCCATCTGGTGAACAGCTCTTTAAACCATCCTATACTGAACGAGGTACCTTATCCTATGTGGATAACGTCCTGATCAAAAGCACGACATTTGAGTAACATATTGTGGAACTGAGACATGTACTAACCCAACTGACTAAAGCTGGTGTGAAACTTTCTTTGCAGAAGGCTCAATGGTGTCATACCAAGGTTAATTTTCTAGGTCATGAAATCACTGCTGATTGAATTAACCCACAGAAAAAGAAGTTGGAAGCAGTGACCAATACGAAGTCACCTGCAAATCCCAAGAAGTTGAGATACTTCCTGGGTATGATGAACTATTCACATAAGTTCATAGACAACTATGCCAAGATTACGAAATCTCTTTTGTAGTTGCTGAGTGAAATGGGAATGGAGTGAACGAGCAAGCTGTGAATGAGCTCAAAGCCAGACTTACCCAGAAGGACGTTTCTTCGTTAAAACAGGCTTCACCGACAAAAGAGTGAGTGCAGTCCTCTTCCAGAAACAAGACAACACGAATAAGATCATTGCCTATGCCAGCAAGTTCTTATCACCGGTTGAGGTAAAATTCAATGACTGTGAAAAAGCATTACTGTCAACGGTGTGGGCTTTGCAATATTTCAGGAGTTTTATCCAAGGCGAAAAGATCATTATGGAAACTGCACACCAATCACTGCAATGTTTGCAAAGTGATTGAATCAAGGATGGAAATCTGTCAAATAGCAGGATAACCGCCTGGAAGATGTCCTTAATGGGATGGCCATAGGAAATCAGATACAAACAAAATAATAAGAATCCAGTTGCTCAAGGATTAGCTGAACTTCACGATTGTACCAATGTAGGGCGTGAAGGTGAATCACCAGGAAATGATTTCCTGGAAGAACAATCTTTATCTCCATACAAGTCCCAGATGTGTCCGTGGGGTACAAGATTGGTTCCAAAAGTAGCCAGGTCGCAGAGCTTACTGCTGTGTATAAAGCCATACAAATGGCTATCGAATCTGGTATTAAAGAGTTTGTTATAATCACAGATTCTAATTATATTCGCAACAGCTTTGTGGAGTACTTCCCTAGATGGAAAAGGTCTAACAGTAAAGCATGATAAAATGTTTTGTGGGATCGACGAGATGGTTGCCACCCACGGTCTCACCATTTACTGGAAAAAGGTAAGAGGCCACTCAAAATATCCAGGTGTGGATAAGGAAGGGAATGATTTGGCAGATTCCTTGCCAAACAAGGAGCCAATAGTCCTGAACGTTGAAGACCTTATGGGAACTGTCCAAGTGGAGGCAACAACAAGAAGACAGGCCCAAAGGAGGCCAAAGCCAATGTGGTGCAATGGAGCCAAGATTCTCCTAGTGAGGATCTCATTGCAAGTCAAAAGGGATCTAGTCATTGGTATCTTTTACAACCACATTGAAGATCAACAGAATTAACCCATAACTGTGGAAGACTGTGTAGGCAAAGAAGAGTTACGGATTTTGATAAAGGGTAAGTCCCAATTCTCGTTACAGGATGGATTGTTGTTAAGAACCTCGAAGAATGGTATCTCACAATGGGTAGTATCCGTGGCATTCCGAGGTTTGATGTTACAGCACGCTCATGACGGTCCAACGGCTGGTCATCAAGGTGAAAAGTTAACGTATGAATTATTACAGGATTATGCCTATTGGCCTCATATGTTGCAAGATGTTCGCATATATTGTCAAGGATGTTTAATGTCCCCTCAATTCCAGCCACAAGGACCCACTCATCGGGCACCACTGATGAAAAGGGAATGTCCATGCCATGGTCAGACATCCAAAATGACTTTATTGGACCAGTAACAACTTTATCAAAAGGCAACAGTTATATGTTAGCCATGACTTGTTTATTCACAAAATGGGTGGAATGTTTGCCTTGCAAAACATGCAATTCAAGTGTGTGCGTGTCTCTACTCATTAACCATGTATTTTCTAGGTTTGGTCTTCCCGAACGCATCGAGTCCGATCGCGGAAGTCATTTCACTAGTGAGGTGATTACAAAAATGTGGGAGATACTGGGGGTAAAAAGAAAACAACACATACAGTAGCTTATTGGCCAGCCTCTAGTGGTGGAATAGAATGCTACAACCAAACCATTGTTAACATTCTAAAGAAATTTGTCACTGAATCCGGTAAAGACTGGGATGTGAAGTTGCCTTTTGTTCTCATGGCCATCAGGGCCACCCTAAGCGCGACAACCAAACTTTCTCCTTTCGAAATGATCACAGGCAGGAAGATGGTGTTACCCCAGCATCAGTATATGGAGAATCTACTCAAGCACCTTCAGCGTGCTTTTGCATTTGCACAGAAAAATCTAAAAAAAGCAGCAGTAAGCGCCAAAACCTACTATCAGCCGAACTTCCTGAAAATGTTAAAGTCAATGGGGACCCAAACTTTTGGGCACTAAAAAGGCTGTAAAATAGCCCAGGAAAGGGCTAGAGGGCTGCAAGGGCAGCAAAATGTAGGGAAATCCCCTGCAAACAAATGTAGATAGGGAAATTATATAAATAAAATAAATAAAAATTAACTAATATCAATTGGCAACTTGGAGGAGGAGGAGGTGGAATAGGAGGTTGGGGTGGAATAAGGTGGGAATGCTATGGGAGCAGTGCCACAGTCCTCATTCACAGACTCAGGGCCATGTCAGCCACAAAGAGGAGAGCGGTCACACAGGCCTCAGGTCAACCTGCAATGGAACAGGCCATTATCATTTATGTAGGCCCCTGACACCCAGACAGAGGAGAGGTCATTTGACAGTAAAAAGAGTTTAATATCTCCCACCAAGACAACAAATGATTAAGCGACATATAGGCCCCTGACACCCAGAAAAGGGGCGGTCATTACACAGTAAAAAGAGTTAAATGTCTGCCACCAAGACAGCAAGCAAGTACATGAAAGTTAGGCCCCTGACACCCAGACAGAGGAGAGAGGTCCCATAGCAGCAAAAGAGGCATCATGTCACCCACCAACGGAGAAGGCCACTTTTAGTTATTCAGGCCCCAGCACCCAGACAGAGGAGAGAGGTCCCAAAGCAGAGAATCAGGCTTCATGTCACCCACCAATGGAGAAGGCTACTTTCAGATATTTAGGCCCCAGAACTCAGACAGAGGAGAGAGGTCCCACAGCAAGTAATAAGGCGTCATACCACCCACCACTGGAGAAGGTCACTTTCTGTTATTTCGGCCCCAGCACCCAGACAGAGGAGAGAGGTCCCACCGCAAGGAATAAGGAGTCATATCACCCACCAATGGAGAAGGCCACTTTCAGTTATTTAGGTCCCAGCACCCAGACAGAGGGAGAGGTTCCACAGCAAGGAATAAGGCGTCATATCACCCACCACTGGAAAAGGTCACTTTCTGTTATTTAGGCCCCAGCACCCAGACAGAGGAGAGAGGTCCCAGAGCAGAGAATCGGGCGTCATATCACAAACCACTGGAGAAGGTCACTTTCTGTTATTTCGGCCCCAGCACCCAGACAGAGAGAGAGGTCCCACAGCAAGGAATAAGGCGTCATATCACCCACCACTGGAAAAGGCCACTTTCAGTTATTTAGGCCCCAGCACCCAGACAGAGGAGAAGGTCCCACAGCAGAAAATCATGCGTCATATCACCCACCACTGGAGAAGGCCACTTTCTGTTATTTCGGCCCCAGCACCCACACAGAGGAGAGAGGTCCCACAGCAAGGAAAAAGGCGTCATATCACCCACCACTGGAGAAGGCCACTTTCAGTTATTTAGGCCCCAGCACACAGACAGAGAGAGAGGTCCCACAGCAGAGAATCATGCGTCATATCACCCACCACTGGAGAAGGTCACTTTCTGTTATTTCGGCCCCAACAACCAGACAGAGGAGAGAGGTCCCAGAGCAGAGAATCAGGAGTCATATTACCCACCAATGGAGAAGGTCACTTTCTGTTATTTCGTCCCCAGCACCCAGACAGAGGTGAGAGGTCCCACAGCAAGGAATAAAGCGTTATATCACCCACCACTGGAGAAGGCCACTTTCAGTTATTTAGGCCCCAGCACCCAAAGAGAGGAGAGAGGTCCCACAGCAAGTAATAAGGCGTCATACCACCCACCACTGGAGAAGGTCACTTTCTGTTAATTCGGCCCCAGCACCCAGACAGAGAGAGAGGTCCCACCGCAAGGAATAAGGCGTCATATCACCCACCACTGGAGAAGGCCACTTTCAGTTATTTAGGCCCCAGCACCCAGACAGAGGAGAGAGGTCCCACAGCAAGGAATAAGGCGTCATATCACCCACCACTGGAGAAGGCCAATTTCAGTTATTTAGGCCACAGCATTTAGACAGAGGAGAGAGGTCCCACAGCAGAAAAGCATGCGTCATATCACCCACCACTGGAGAAGGCCACTTTCAGTTTTTATGCCCCAGCACCCAGACAGAGGAGAGAGGTCCCACAGCAAGTAAAAGGCGTCATATCACCCACCACTGGAGAAGGCCACTTTCAGTTATTTAGGCCCAAGCACCCAGACAGAGGAGAAAGGTCCCACAGCAAGGAATAAGGCGTCATATAACCCACCACTGGAGAAGGCCATTTTCAGTTATTTAGGCCCCAGCACTCAGACAGAGAGAGAGGTCCCACAGCAAGGAAAAAGGCGTCATATCACCCACCACTGGATAAGGCCACTTTCAGTTATTTAGGCCCAAGCACACAGACAGAGGAGAGAGGTCCCACAGCAAGGAATATGGCGTCATATCACCCACCACTTGACAAGGTCACTTTCTGTTATTTCGGCCCCAGCACCCAGACAGAGGAGAGAGGTCCCACAGCAATGAAAAAGGCGTCATATCACCCACCACTGGAGAAGGCCACTTTCAGTTATTTAGGCCCAAGCACCCAGACAGAGGAGAGAGGTCCCACAGCAAGGAATCATGCGTCATATCACCCACCACTGGAGAAGGCCACTCTCAGTTATTTCGGCCCAGCACCCAGACAGAGGAGAGAGGTCGCACAGCAAGGAATCATGCGTCATATCACCCACCACCGGAGAAGGCCACTCTCAGTTATTTCGGCCCGAGCACCCAGACAGAGGAGAGGTTCATTCAATTTTGGGTTGCCCACAAAATAATAGTAAAATTAAAAAAGAGGATTCAATAAAGAAGTGCCCGGAGTACAAGAGTACGTGGTTGACGGGGAGGCAGTTATAAATGTCTATTCTGCACAAGGGAGGCACAGGTCCTGTGGGATCCATGCCTGGTTCATTTTATGAACGTCAGCTTGTCCACGTTGGCTGTGGACGGGCGGCTGCGTTTGTCAGTAATGACGCCCCTGCCCTGCTGAATACACGTTCAGACAAAACGCTGGCCGCCAGGCAGGCCAGCACCTCTAAGGCATAAAAGGTTATCTCTGGCCATGTGGACAATTTGGAGACCCAGAAGTTGAATGGGGCTGAACCATCAGTCAGTACGTGGAGGGGTGTGCAGACGTACTGTTCAACCATGTTAGTGAAATGCTGCCTCCTGCTAACAAGTTCCGTATCAGGTGGTGGGGCAGTTAGCTGTGGCGTGGAGACAAAACTTTTCCACATTTCTGCCATGCTAACCCTGCCCTCAGATGAGCTGGCCGTGACACTGCTGCGTTGGCGACCTCTTGCTCCTCCTCTGCCTTCGCCTTGGGCTTCCACCTGTTCCCCTGTGACATTTGGGAATGCTCTCAGGAGCGCCTCTACCAGCGTGCGCTTGTACTCGCGCATCTTCCTATCACGCTCCAGTGCAGGAAGTAAGGTGGGCACATTGTCTTTGTACCGTGGATCCAGCAGGGTGGCAACCCAGTAGTCCGCACATGTTAAAATGTGGGCAACTCTCCTGTCGTTGCGCAGGCACTGCAGCATGTAGTCGCTCATGTGTGCCAGGCTCCCCAGAGGTAAGGACAAGCTGTCCTCTGTGGGAGGCGTATCGTCATCGTCCTCCGTATCCCCCAGCCACGCACCAGTGATGGGCCTGAGCTGTGCTGGGTGCCACCCCGCTGTGAACCTGCTTCATCCTCATCCTCCTCCACCTCCTCCTCATCCTCCAGTAGTGGGCCCTGGCTGGCCACATTTGTACCTGGCCTCTGCTGTTGCAAAAACCTCCCTCTGAGCCACTTCTAACAGACTGGCCTGAAAGTGCTAAAAATGACCCCTCATCCTCCTCCTCCTCCTCCTGGCCCTGGCCCACCTCCTCTTCCATCATCGCCCTAAGCGTTTTCTCAAGGAGACATAGAAGTGGTATTGTAACGCTGATAACGGTGTCATCGCCACTGGCCATGTTGGAAGAGTACTCGAAACAGCGCAACAGGGCACACAGGTCTCGCATGGAGGCCCAATCATTGGTGGTGAAGTGGTGCTGTTCCGCAGTGCGACTGACGCGTGCGTGCTGCAGCTGAAACTCCACTATGGCCTCTCAGCATGTGCAAGGTGGAGTTCCACCTGGTGGGCACGTCGCATATGAGGCAGTGAGCGGGAAGGCTGAAGTTCCGCTGTAGCGCAGACAGGCGAGCAGCGGCAGGATGTGAACGCCGGAAGCGCGCACAGACGGCCCTCACTTTATGCAGCAGCTCTGACATGTCAGGGTAGTTGTGAATGAACTTTTGCACCACCAAATTCAGCACATGCGCCAGGCAAGGGATGTGCGTCAAACCGGCTAGTCCCAGAGCTGCGACGAGATTTCGCCCATTATCGAACACCACCAGGCCGGGCTTGAGGCCCACCGGCAGAAACCACTGGTCGGTCTGTTGTTCAATACCCCGCCACAACTCCTGCGCAGTGTGGGGCCTGTCCCCAAACATATGAGTTTCAGAATGGCCTGCTGACGTTTACCCGGGCTGTGCTGAAGTTGGTGGTGAAGGTGTGTGGCTGACTGGATGAGCTGGTGGAAGCAGAGGAGGAGGAAGCCGAGTAGGAGGAGGAGGCTACAGGAGGCAAAGAATGATGCCCTGCGATCCTTGGCGGCGGAAGGACGTGCGCCAAGGAACTCTCCGCCTGCGGCCCAGCCGCCACTACATTTACCCAGTGTGCAGTTAGGGAGATATAGCATCCCTGGCCGTGCTTACTGGTCCACGTATCTGTGGTTAGGTGGACCTCGCCACAGATGGCGTTGCGCAGTGCACACTTGATTTTATCGGATACTTGGTTTGTGCAGGGAAGGCACGGCTGTCTTGGAGAAGTAGTGGCGGCTGGGAACAACATACTGGGGGACAGCCATGGACATCAGCTGTTTGAAGCTGTCTGTGTCCACCAGCCTGAATGACAGCATTTCAAAGGCCAGTAGTTTAGAAATGCTGGCATTCAGGCCCAGAAGCTCGAGGGTGGCTAGGTGGGAATTTACGCTTTCTCTCCAAGGTTTGTGAGATGGAGAGCTGAGCGCTGCCGTGTGACATGGTGGAGATGCTTGGTGACGCAGGTGGTGGTGTCGGTGGCACATCCTCTGTTTGGTGGGCGGCAGGTGCCAACATTCCTCCCGAGGTGGAGGAAGAGGCCGAGGCAGCAGCAGAAGAGGGAGCAGGGGAGCCAGAGTGAGTTCCTTGCTTTTAAGGTGTTTACTCCACTGCAGTTCATGCTTTGCATGTAGATGCCTGGTCATGCAGGATGTGCTAAGGTTCAGAACGTTAATTACTCGCTTCAGGCTCTGATGGCACAGCGTGCAAACCACTCGGGTCTTGTCGTCAGCACATTGTTTAAAGAAGTGCCATGCCAGGGAACTCCTTGAAGCTGCCTTTTGGGTGCTCGGTCCCTGGTGGAGGTGGCCAGTAGCAGGCGAACTCTCTTGGCGGCGGCTGGTCTGCTTTTGCCCCCTGCTCCCTCTTTTGCTACGCTGTTGGCTCGGTCTCACCACTGCCTCTTCCTCTGAACTATGAAAGTCAGTGGCACGACCTTCATTCCATGTGGGGTCTAGGACCTCATCGTCCCCTGCATCGTCTTCCACACAGTCTTCCTCCCTGACCTCCTGTTCGGTCTGCACACTGCAGAAAGACGCAGCAGTTGGCACCGGTGTTTCGTCATCATCAGAGACGTGCGGACTGCGATGAGGTGGTATTCCCATGTCCACATCATCAGGAAACATCAGTGGTTGTGCATCAGTGCATTCTATGTCTTCCACCACTGGGGAAGGGCTAGGTGGATTTCCTTGGGAAACCCTGCCAGCAGAGTCTTCAAACAGCATAAGAGACTGCTGCATAACTTGAGAGCTCTGACAGTTTCCCTGATATGCATGCGGGGTGATGTGACAGACTGATGGGCTTGGTTTTCAGGTGCCACCTGTGCGCTTTCAGCAGAAGACTGGGTGGGAGATAATGTTGTGAACGTGCTGGATCCACTGTCGGCCACCCAATTGACTAGCGCCTGTACCTGCTCAGGCCTTACCATCCTTAGAACGGCATTGGGCCCCACCAAATATCGCTGTAAATTCTGGCGGGTACTGGAACCTGAGGTAGTTGGTTCACTAGGACGTGTGGCTGTGGCAGAATGGCCACGTCCTCTCCCAGCACCAGAGGGTCCACTAACACCACCATGACCGCGTCCGCGTCCCTTACTAGATGTTTTCCTCATTGTTACCGTTCACCAAGCACCACAATAAGGAAAAAAATATTTGGCCCAATGTATTGATTTCAAATTTAGGCCTTTTTTTACAGGCACCTAACACTATCTGCCTATTTATTTATGTAGCATATTACACTAATCCAGGCACAGCAGTAACCACTGATTTAGGGGAATATCTCTTTTAGGGCTAGTATTTAGGCCCTAGATGAAAGGTATCCTTTTATGGACAGATTTACACTTGGCCTGCAACAGCTCGAACACCAGATTCAGGGTATTGCTATTTTGGCAAATTAATTTCACCCAGAACAAAATATATATTTTGGCGGACACTATGAATCTTGGCCTGCAACAGCTGGGACACCAGATTCAGGGTATTGCTATTTTGGCAATAGAATTTCACCCCAGAACAAAATATATGTTTTGGCAGACACTATTATACTTTGCCAGCCACAGCTGAAACCACTGATTTATGGTATTGCTATTTTGGCAATTGAATTTCACCCCAGAAAATAATCTATCCTTTGCCAGACAGCAGACAGTATTATACTTGTCTAGCCAAAGCTGGAACACCAGATTTAGGGATTGGTATTGTATTTAACCCCTTAATAAAATATAGAAATTGCTATCCTGAGTTTCTAGGGGTGACAATTAGCACAGCCAAGCCCCTGATGAAGGATATAGCAAAAAAAACAAGTATTGATGGATTGATGGACTTGGTGGCAGCTTGATCTGGTGCACCACAAGTCACAAAATGGCCGCCGATCACCCCAGAAAATAAGTGACAGAAAAACGCTCTGTGCAGCCTAAAAACCAGCGAGCAAGTAACTAGCAGAAGTTCAATCATTCACAGCTGTAGATCGATCAGTTCATTAGGTGCTGTTGCTGACTTTAACCTGCCTAATCTCGACCTGACAGAAGATGCGTCCTCTCCCTACACTAATCAGAGCAGTGTGACGTGCGGGCGCTATGTGACTCTCCAGTGGTGGGCGATATGACGCATGATTCCTTGCTGTGGGACCTCTCTAATCTGTCTGGGTGCTGGGCCTAAATAACTGTAAGTGGCCGTCTCCAGTGAAGGATGATATGACACCTTATTCCTTGCTGAGGGACCTCTCTCCTATGTCTGGGTGCTGGGGCCTAAATAACTGAAAGTGGCCTTCTCCAGTGGTGGGTGATATGACGTCTTATTCCTTGCTGTGGGACCTCTCTCCTATGTCTGGGTGCTGGGGCCTAAATAACTGAAAGTGGCCTTCTCTAGTGGTGGGTGATATGACGCCTTATTCCTTGTTGTGGGACCTCTCTCCTCTGTCAGGGTGCTGGGGCCGAAATAACAGAAAGTGACTTCTCCAGTGGTGGGTGATATGACGCCTGTTTCTCTGCTCTGGGACCTCTCCTCTGTCTGGGTGCTGGGGCCTAAATAACTGATAGTAGCCTTCTCCAGTAGTGGGTGATATGACGCCTTATTCCTTGCTGTGGGACCTCTCTCCTCTGTATGGGTGCTGGGGCCTAAATAACTGAAAGTGACCTTCTCCAGTGGTGGGTGATATGACGCCTTATTCATTGCTGTGGGACCTCTCTCCTCTGTCTGAGTTCTCAGACCTAAATAACTGATAGTAGCCTTCTCCAGTAGTGGGTGATATGAGCGCCTTATTCCTTGCTGTGGGACCTCTCTCCTCTGTATGGGTGCTGGGGCCTAAATAACTGAAAGTGGCCTTCTCCAGTGGTGGGTGATATGACGCCTTATTCCTTTCCGCGGGACCTCTCTCCACTTTCTGGGTGCTTGTGCCTAAAAGAATTAAAAGTGGCCTTCTCCAGTGGTGGGTGATATGACGCATGATTCTGTGCTTTGGGACCTCTCTCCTCTGTCTGGGTGCTGGGGCCTAAATATCTAAAAGTGTACTTCTCCAATGATGGGTGATATGACACCTTTTTTCCTTGCTGTGGGACTTCTCTTCTCTGTCTGGGTGCTGGGGCCTAAATAACTGAAAGTGGCCTTCTGCAGTGGTGGTTGATATGACGCCTTATTCCTTGCTGTGGGACCTCTCTCCTCTGTCTGGGTGCTGGGGCCTAAATAACTGAAAATGGCCTTCTCCAGTGGTGGGTGAGATGACCCTTTATTCCATGCTGAGGGACCTCTCTCCTCTGTCTGGGTGCTGGGGCCGAAATAACAGAAAGTGACATTCTCCAGTGGTGGGTGATATGACGCCTGATTCTCTGCTCTAGGACCTCTCTCCTCTGTATGGGTGCTGAGGCCTAAAAAACTGAAAGTGGCCTTCTCCAGTGATGGGTGATATGACGCCTTATTCCTTGCTGTGGGACCTCTCTCCTCTGTCTGGGAGCGGGGGCCGAAATAACAGAAAGTGACCGTCTCCAGTGGTGGGTGATATGACGCCTTATTCCTTGCTGTGGGACCTCTCTCCTCTGTCTGGGTGCTGGGGCCGAAATAACAGAAAGTGACCTTCTCCAGTGGTGGGTGATATGACGCATGATTCTCTGCTGTGGGACCTCTCTCCTCTGTCTGGGTTCTCGGGCCCAAATAACTGAAAGTGGCCTTCTCCAGTGGTGCATGATATGACGCCTTATTCCTTGCTGTGGGACTTCTCTCCTCTGTCTGGGTGCTGGGGCCTAAATAACTTAAAGTGGCCTTCTCCAGTGGTGAGGTGATATGACGCCTTATTCCCTGCTGTGGGACTCTCTCTCCTCTGTCTGGGTGCTGGGGCCTAAATAACTGAAAAGTGGCCTTCTCCAGTGGTGTGGGTGATATGGACTGTAATGATTCTCTGCTGTGGGACCTCTCTCCTCTGTCTGGGAGCTGGGGCCTAAATAACTGATAGTAGCCTGCTCCAGTAGTGGGTGATATAACGCCTTATTCTCTGCTGTGGGACCTCTCTCCTCTGTCTGGGTGCTGGGGCCTGAAATAACAGAAAGTGACTTTCTCAGTGGTGAGTTGATATGACTCCTGTATTCCTCTGCTCTGGGACCTCTCTCCTCTGTCTGGGTGCTGGGGCCTGAAATAACTAGAAAGTGGCCTTCTCCAGTGGATGGTGATATGACGCCATGATTCCTTGCTGTGGGACCTCTCCCTCTGTCTGGGTGCTGGGGCCTAAATAACTGAAAGTGGCCTTCTCCAGTGGTGGGTGAGATGACCCCTTTATTCCATGCTGTAGGACCTCTCTCCTCTGTCTGGGTGCTGGGGCCGAAATAACAGAAAGTGACATTCTCCAGTGGTGGGTGATATGACGCCATGATTCTCTGCTCTAGGACCTCTCTCCTCTGTATGGGTGCTTGAGGCCTAAATAACTGAAAGTGGCCTTCTCCAGTGGTGGGTGATATGACGCCTTATTCCTTGCTGTGGGACCTCTCTCCTCTGTCTGGGTGCGGGGGCCTAGAATAACAGAAAGTGACCTTCTCCAGTGGTGGGTGATATGACGCCTTATTCCTTGCTGTGGGACCTCTCTCCTCTGTCTGGGTGCTGGGGCCGAAATAACAGAAAGTGACCTTCTCCAGTGGTGGGTGATATGACGCATGATTCCTCTGCTGTGGGACCTCTCTCCTCTGTCTGGGTTCTCGGGCCCAAATAACTGAAAGTGGCCTTCTCCAGTGGTGGGTGATATGACGCCTTATTCCTTGCTGTGGGACTTCTCTCCTCTGTCTGGGTGCTGGGGCCTAAATAACTTAAAGTGGCCTTCTCCAGTGGTGGGTGATATGACGCCTTATTCCTTGCTGTGGGACTCTCTCCTCTGTCTGGGTGCTGGGGCCTAAATAACTGAAAGTGGCCTTCTCCAGTGGTGGGTGATATGACGCATGATTCTCTGCTGTGGGACCTCTCTCCTCTGTCTGGGAGCTGGGGCCTAAATAACTGATAGTGGCCTGCTCCAGTAGTGGGTGATATGACGCCTTATTCCTTGCTGTGGGACCTCTCTCCTCTGTCTGGGTGCTGGGGCCGAAATAACAGAAAGTGACTTTCTCCAGTGGTAGTTGATATGACGCATGATTCTCTGCTCTGGGACCTCTCTCCTCTGTCTGGGTGCTGGGACTGAAAAAACAGAAAGTGGCCTTCTCCAGTGGTGGGTGATATGAAGCATGATTCTCTGCTGTGGGACCTCTCTCCTCTGTCTGGGTGCTTGGGCCTAAATAACTGAAAGTGGCCTTCTACAGTGGTGGGTGATATGACTCCATATTCCTTGCTGTGGGACCTCTCTCCTCTGTCTGGGTGCTGGTGCCTAAATAACTGAAAGTGTACTTCTCAAGTGGTGGGTGATATGACGCCATATTCCTTGCTGTGGGACCTCTCTCCTCTGTCTGTGTGCTTGGGCCTAAATAACTGAAAGTGGCCTTCTCCAGTGGTGGGTGATATGACGCCTTTTCCTTGCTGTGGGACCTCTCTCCTCTGTCTGGGTGCTGGGGCCTAGAATAACTGAAATGGCCTTCTCCAGTGGTGGGTGATATGACGCCTTATTCCTTGCTGTGGGACCTCTCTCCTCTGTCTGGATGCTGGGGCCGAAATAACAGAAAGTGACCTTCTCCAGTGGTGGGTGATATGACGCATGATTCTCTGCTGTGGGACCTCTCTCCTCTGTCTAGGTGCTGGGGCCTAAATATACTGCAAAGTGGCCTTCTCCAGTGGTGGGTGATATGACGCCTTATTCCTTGCTGTGGGACCTCTCTTCTCTGTCTGGGTGCTCAGGGCCACAAATAACTGAAAGTGGCCTTCTCCAGTGGTGGGTGATATGACGCATGATTCCTTGCTGTGGGACCTCTCTCCTCTGTCTGGGTGCTGGGGCCTAAATAACTGATAGTGGCCTTCTCCAGTAGTGGGTGATATGACGCCTTATTCCTTGCTGTGTGACCTCTCTCCTCTGTCTGGGTGCTAGGGCCGAAATAACTGAAAGTGGCCTTCTCCAGTGGTGGGTTGATATGACGCCTGATTCCTCTGCTCTGGGACCTCTCTCTCTGTCTGGGTGCTGGGGCCTAAATAACTGAAAGTGGCCTTCTCAGTGGTGGGTGATATGACGCCTGATTCCTTGCTGTGGACCTCTCTCCTCTGTCTGGGTGCTGGGGCCTAAATAACTGAAAGTGGCCTTCTCAGTGGTGGGTGATATGACGCATGATTCCTTGCTGTGGGACCTCTCTCTGTCTGGGTGCTGGGCTGAAATAACAGAAAATGACTTTCTCCAGTGGTAGGTGATATGACGCCTGATTCTCTGCTCTGGGACCTCTCTCCACTGTCTGGGTGCTGGGACCGAAATAACTGAAAGTGGCCTTCTCCAGTGGTTGGTGATATGACGCATGATTCTCTGCTGTGGGACCTCTCTCCTCTGTCTGGGTGCTGGGGCCTAAATAACTGATAGTGGCCTTCTCCAGTGGTGGGTGATATGACTCCATATTCCTTGCTGTGGGACCTCTCTCCTCTGTCTGGGTGCTGGTGCCTAAATAACTGAAAGTGTACTTCTCAAATGGTGGGTGATATGACGCATATTCCTTGCTGTAGGACATCTCTCCTCTGTCTGTGTGCTTAGGCCTAAATAACTGAAAGTGGCCTTCTCCAGTGGTTGGTGATACGACTCCATATTCCTTGCTGTGGGACCTCTCTCCTCTGTCTGGGTGCTGGTGCCTAAATAACTGAAAGTGTCCTTCTCAAATGGTGGGTGATATGACGACATATTCCTTGCTGTGGGACCTCATCCTCTGTCTGGGTGCTGGGGCCTAAATAACAGAAAGTGGCCCTCTCCAGTGGTGGGTGATATGATGCCTTATTCCTTGCTGTGGGACCTCTCTCCTCTGTCTGTGTGCTTGGGCCTAAATAACTGAAAGTGGCCCTCTCCAGTGGTGGGTGATATGATGCCTTTTTCCTTGCTGTGGGACCTCTCCTCTGTCTGGAGTGCTGGGGCCTAAATAACTGAATATGGCCTTCTCCAGTGGTGGGTGATATGACGCCTATTCCTTGCTTTGGGACCTCTCTCCTCTGTCTGGATGCATGAGTCGAAATAACAGAAAGTGACTTTCTCCAGTGGTGGGTGATATGACGCATGATTCTCTGCAGTGGGACCTCTCTCCTCTATCTGAGTTCTCAGACCAAAATAACTAAAAGTGGCCTTCTCCAGTGGTGGGTGATATGATGCCTTATTCCTTGCTGTGTGACCTCTCTCCTCTGTCTGGGTGCTGGGGCCGAAATAACAGAAAGTGACATTCTCCACTGGTAGTTGATATGACGCCTGATTCTCTGCTGCTGGGACCTCTCTCCTCTGTCTGGGTGCTGGGGCCTAAATAACTGAAAGTGGCCTTCTCCAGTGGTGGGTGATATGACGCATGATTCCTTGCTGTGGGACCTCTCTCCTCTGTCTGGGTGCTGGGCCGAAATAACAGAAAGTGACCTTCTCCAGTGGTAGTTGATATGACGCCTGATTCTCTGCTCTGGGACCTCTCTCCACTGTCTAGGTGCTGGGACTGAAAAAACAGAAAGTGGCCTTCTCCAGTGGTTGGTGATATGAACGCATGATTCTCTGCTGTGGGACCTCTCTCCTCTGTCTGGGTGCTGGGGCCTAAATAACTGATAGTGGCCTTCTCCAGTGGTGGGTGATACGACTCCATATTCCTTGCTGTGGGACCTCTCTCCTCTGTCTGGGTGCTGGTGCCTAAATAACTAAAAGTGTACTTCTCAAATGGTGGGTGATATGACGACATATTCCTTGCTGTAGGACATCTCTCCTCTGTCTGTGTGCTTGGGCCTAAATAACTGAAAGTGGCCTTCTCCAGTGGTTGGTGATACGACTCCATATTCCTTGCTGTGGGACCTCTCTCCTCTGTCTGGGTGCTGGTGCCTAAATAACTAAAAGTGTACTTCTCAAATGGTGGGTGATATGACGACATATTCCTTGCTGTGGGACCTCACTCCTCTGTCTGGGTGCTGGGGCCGAAATAACAGAAAGTGGCCCTCTCCAGTGGTGGGTGATATGACGCCTTTTTCCTTGCTGTGGGACCTCTCTCCTCTGTCTGAGTGCTGGGGCCTAAATAACTGAATATGGCCTTCTCTAGTGGTGGGTGATATGACGCCTTATTCCTTGCTTTGGGACCTCTCTCCTCTGTCTGGATGCAGGGGCCGAAATAACAGAAAGTGACTTTCTCCAGTGGTGGGTGATATGACGCATGATTCTCTGCAGTGGACTTCTCTCCTCTATCTGAGTTCTCAGACCAAAATAACTAAAAGTGGCCTTCTCCAGTGGTGGGTGATATGACGCCTTATTCCTTGCTGTGGACCTCTCTCCTCTGTCTGGGTGCTGGGGCCTAAATAACTGAAAGTGGCCTTCTCCAGTGGTGGGTGATATGACGCCTTATTCCTTTCCGTGGACCTCTCTCCGCTTTCTGGGTGCTTGGGCCTAAATAACTGAAAGTGGCCTTCTGCAGTGGTGGGTGATATGACGCATGATTCTCTGCAGTGGGACTTCTCCCTCTATCTGAGTTCTCAGACCAAAGTAACTAAAAGTGGCCTTTCTCCAGTGGTGGGGTGATATGATGCCTTATTCCTTGCTGTAGGACCCTCTCCTCTGTCTGGGTGCTGGGGCCTAAATAACTGAAAGTGGCCTTCTCCAGTGGTGGGTGATATGACGCATGATTCCTTGCTGTGGGACCTCTCCTCTGTCTGGGTGCTAGGGCCGAAATAACAGAAAATGACTTTCTCCAGTGGTAGTTGATATGACGTCTGATTCTCTGCTCTGGTACCTCTCTCCACTGTCTAGGTGCTGGGACTGAAAAAACAGAAAGTGGCCTTCTCCAGTGGTTGGTGATATGAACGCATGATTCTCTGCTGTGGGACCTCTCTCCTCTGTCTGGGTGCTGGGGCCTAAATAACTGATAGTGGCCTTCTCCAGTGGTGGGTGATACGACTCCATATTCCTTGCTGTGGGACCTCTCTCCTCTGTCTGGGTGCTGGTGCCTAAATAACTAAAAGTGTACTTCTCAAATGGTGGGTGATATGACGACATATTCCTTGCTGTGGGACATCTCTCCTCTGTCTGTGTGCTTGGGCCTAAATAACTGAAAGTGGCCTTCTCCAGTGGTTGGTGATATGATGCCATTTTCCTTGCTGTGGGACCTCTCTCCTCTGTCTGGGTTCTGGGACTGAAAAAACAGAAAGTGGCCTTCTCCAGTGGTTGGTGATATGAACGCATGATTCTCTGCTGTGGGACCTTTCTCCTCTGTCTGGGTGCTGGGGCCTAAATAACTGATAGTGGCCTTCTCCAGTGGTGGGTGATACGACTCCATATTCCTTGCTGTGGGACCTCTCTCCTCTGTCTGGGTGCTGGTGCCTAAATAACTGAAAGTGTACTTCTCAAATGGTGGGTGATATGACGCCATATTCCTTGCTGTGGGACATCTCTCCTCTGTCTGTGTGCTTGGGCCTAAATAACTGAAAGTGGCCTTCTCCAGTGGTTGGTGATATGATGCCTTTTTACTTGCTGTGGGACCTCTCTCCTCTGTCTGGGTGCTGGGGCCGAAATAACAGAAAGTGACTTTGTCAAGTGGTGGGTGATATGACGCCATATTCCTTGCTGTGGGACCTCTCTCCTCTGTCTGTGTGCTTTGGCCTAAATAACTGAAAGTGGCCTTCTCCAGTGGTGGGTGATATGACGCCTTTTTCCTTGCTGTGGGACCTCTCTCCTCTGTCTGGGTGCTGGGGCCTAAATAACTGAAAATGGCCTACTCCAGTGGTGGGTGATATGACGCCTTATTCCTTGGTGTGGGACCTCTCTCCTCTGTCTGGATGCTGGGGCCGAAATAACAGAAAGTGACCTTCTCCAGTGTCTCCAGTGGTGGGTGATATGACGCATGATTCTCTGCTGTGGGACCTCTCTCCTCTGTCTGGATGCTGGGGCCGAAATAACAGAAAGTGACCTTCTCCAGTGGTGGGTGATATGACGCATGATTCTCTGCTGTGGGACCTCTCTCCTCTGTCTGGATGCTGGGGCTGAAATAACAGAAAGTGACCTTCTCCAGTGGTGGGTGATATGACGCCTTATTCCTTGCTGTGGGACCTCTCTCCTCTATCTGAGTTCTCAGACCTAAATAACTGAAAGTGGCCTTCTCCAGTGGTGAGTGATATGACTCCATATTCCTTGCTGTGGGACCTCTCTCCTCTGTCTGGGTGCTGGTGCCTAAATAACTGAAAGTGTACTTCTCAAGTGGTGGGTGATATGACGCCATATTCCTTGCTGTGGGACCTCTCTCCTCTGTCTGTGTGCTGGGCCTAAATAACTGAAAGTGGCCTTCTCCAGTGGTGGGTGATATGACGCCTTATTCCTTGCTGTGGGACCTCTCCTCTGTCTGTGTGCTGGGGCCTAAATAACTGAAAGTGGTCTTCTCCAGTGGTGGGTGATATGACGCCTTATTCATTGCTGTGGGACCTCTCTCCTCTGTCTGGGTACTGGGGCCTAAATAACTGATAGTAGCCTTCTCCAGTAGTGGGTGATATGATGCCTTATTCCTTGCTGTGGGACCTCTCCTCTGTCTGGGTGCTGGGGCCGAAATAACAGAAAGTGACTTTCTCCAGTGGTAGTTGATATGACGCCTGATTCTCTGCTCTGGGACCTCTCTCCTCTGTCTGGGTGCTGGGGCCTAAAATACTGAAAGTGGCCTTCTCCAGTGGTGGGTGATATGACGCCTTATTCCTTGCTGTGGGACCTCTCTCCTCTGTCTGGGTGCTGGGGCCTAAATAACTGAAAGTGGCCTTCTCCAGTGGTGGGTGATATGACGCATGATTCCTTGCTGTGGGACCTCTCTCCTCTGTCTGGGTGCTGGGACCGAAATAACAGAAAGTGACTTTCTCCAGTGGTAGTTGATATGACGCCTGATTCTCTGCTCTGGGACCTCTCCCTCTGTCTAGGTGCTGGGACTGAAAAACAGAAAGTGGCCTTCTCCAGTGGTTGGTGATATGAAGCATGATTCTCTGCTGTGGGACCTCTCTCCTCTGTCTGGGTGCTGGGGCCTAAATAACTGATAGTGGCCTTCTCCAGTGGTGGGTGATACGACTCCATATTCCTTGCTGTGGGACCTCTCTCCTCTGTCTGGGTGCTGGTGCCTAAATAACTGAAAGTGTACTTCTCAAGTGGTGGGTGATATGACGCCTATATTCCTTGCTGTGGGACATCTCTCCTCTGTCTGTGTGCTTGGGCCTAAATAACTGAAAGTGGCCTTCTCCAGTGGTGGGTGATATGATGCCTTTTTCCTTGCTGTGGGACCTCTCTCCTCTGTCTGGGTGCTGGGGCCGAAATAACAGAAAGTGACTTTGTCAAGTGGTGGGTGATATGACGCCATATTCCTTGCTGTGGGAACTCTCTCCTCTGTCTGTGTGCTTGGGCCTAAATAACTGAAAGTGGCCTTCTCCAGTGGTGGGTGATATGACGCCTTTTCCTTGCTGTGGGACCTCTCTCCTCTGTCTGGGTGCTGGGGCCTAAATAACTGTAAATGGCCTTCTCCAGTGGATGGGTGATATGATGCCTTATTCCTTGGTGTGGGACCTCTCTCCTCTGTCTGGATGCTGGGGCCGAAATAACAGAAAGTGACCTTCTCCAGTGGTGGGTGATATGACGCCTTATTCCTTGCTGTGGGACCTCTCTCCTCTGTCTGGATGCTGGGGCCGAAATAACAGAAAGTGACCTTCTCCAGTGGTGGGTGATATGACGCATGATTCTCTGCTGTGGGACCTCTCTCCTCTGTCTGGATTCTCGGGCCCAAATAACTGAAAGTGGCCTTCTCCAGTGGTGCATGATATGACGCCTTATTCCTTGCTGTGGGACTTCTCTCCTCTGTCTGGGTGCTGGGGCCTAAATAACTTAAAGTGGCCTTCTCCAGTGGTGGGTGATATGACGACTTATTCCTTGCTGTGGGACCTCTCTCCTCTGTCTGGGTGCTGGGGCCTAAATAACTGAAAGTGGCCTTCTCCAGTGGTGGGTGATATGACGCATGATTCTCTGCTGTGGGACCTCTCTCCTCTGTCTGGGAGCTGGGGCCTAAATAACTGATAGTAGCCTGCTCCAGTAGTGGGTGATATAACGCCTTATTCCTTGCTGTGGGACCTCTCTCCTCTGTCTGGGTGCTGGGGCCGAAATAACAGAAAGTGACTTTCTCCAGTGGTAGTTGATATGACGCCTGATTCTCTGCTCTGGGACCTCTCTCCTCTGTCTGGGTGCTGGGACTGAAAAACAGAAAGTGGCCTTCTCCAGTGGATGGTGATATGAAGCATGATTCTCTGCTGTGGGACCTCTCTCCTCTGTCTGGGTGCTTGGGCCTAAATAACTGAAAGTGGCCTTCTACAGTGGTGGGTGATATGACTCCATATTCCTTGCTGTGGACCTCTCTCTCTGTCTGGGTGCTGGTGCCTAAATAACTGAAAGTGTACTTCTCAAGTGGTGGGTGATATGACGCCATATTCCTTGCTGTGGGACCTCTCTCCTCTGTCTGTGTGCTGGGGCCTAAATAACTGAAAGTGGTCTTCTCCAGTGGTGGGTGATATGACGCCTTATTCATTGCTGTGGGACCTCTCTCCTCTGTCTGGGTACTGGGGCCTAAATAACTGATAGTAGCCTTCTCCAGTAGTGGGTGATATGATGCCTTATTCCTTGCTGTGGGACCTCTCCTCTGTCTGGGTGCTGGGGCCGAAATAACAGAAAGTGACTTTCTCCAGTGGTAGTTGATATGACGCCTGATTCTCTGCTCTGGGACCTCTCTCCTCTGTCTGGGTGCTGGGGCCTAAAATACTGAAAGTGGCCTTCTCCAGTGGTGGGTGATATGACGCCTTATTCCTTGCTGTGGGACCTCTCCTCTGTCTGGGTGCTCGGGCCTAAATAACTGAAAGTGGCCTTCTCCAGTGGTGGGTGATATGACGCATGATTCCTTGCTGTGGGACCTCTCCTCTGTCTGGGTGCTGGGACCGAAATAACAGAAAGTGACTTTCTCCAGTGGTAGTTGATATGACGCCTGATTCTCTGCTCTGGGACCCTCTCCTCTGTCTAGGTGCTGGGACTGAAAAAAACAGAAAGTGGCCTTCTCCAGTGGTTGGTGATATGAAGCATGATTCTCTGCTGTGGGACCTCCTCCTCTGTCTGGGTGCTGGGGCCTAAATAACTGAAAGTGGCCTTCTCCAGTGGTGGGTGATATGACGCCTTATTCCTTGCTGTGGGACCTCTCTCCTCTGTCTGGGTGCTGGGGCCTAAACAACTGAAAGTGGCCTTCTCCAGTGGTGGGTGATATAGACGCCTTATTCCTTGCTGTGGGACCTCTCTCTCTGTCTGGGTGCTGGGGCCGAAATAACAGAAAGTGACTTTCTCCAGTGGTAGTTGATATGACGCCTGATTCTCTGCTCTGGGACCTCTCTCCTCTGTCTGGGTGCTGGGACTAAATAACAGAAAGTGGCCTTCTCAGTGATGGGTGATATGGACGCCTTATTCCTTGCTGTGGGACCTCTCTCTCTGTCTGGGTGCTGGGGCCTAAATAACTGAAAGTGGCCTTCTCCAGTGGTGGGTGATATGACGCCTTATTCCTTGCTGTGGGACCTCTCTCCTCTGTCTGGGTGCTGGGGCCTAAATAACTGAAAGTGGCCTTCTCAAGTGGTGGGTGATATGACGCCATATTCCTTGCTGTGGGACCTCTCTCCTCTGTCTGTGTGCTTGGGCCTAAATAACTGAAAGTGGCCTTCTCCAGTGGTGGGTGATATGACGCCTTTTTCCTTGCTGTGGACCTCTCCTCTGTCTGGGTGCTGGGCCTAAATAACAGAAAGTGACCTTCTCCAGTGGTGGGTGATATGACGCCATATTCCTTGCTGTGGGACCTCTCCTCTGTCTGTGTGCTTGGGCCTAAATAACATGAAAGTGGCCCTCTCCAGTGGTGGGTGATATGACGCCTTTTCCTTGCTGTGGGACTCTCTCCTCTGTCTGAGTGCTGGGGCCTAAATAACTGAATATGGCCTTCTCTAGTGTTGGGTGATATGACGCCTTATTCCTTTGCTTTGGGACCTCTCTCCTCTGTCTGGATGCAGGGGCCGAAATAACAGAAAGTGACTTTCTCCAGTGGTGGGTGATATGACGCATGATTCTCTCGCAGTGGGACCTCTCTCCTCTATCTGAGTTCTCAGACCAAAATAACTAAAAGTGGCCTTCTCCAGTGGTGGGTGATATGACGCCTTATTCCTTGCTGTGGGACCTCTCCTCTGTCTGGGTGCTGGGGCCTGAAATAACGAAAAGTGGCCTTCTCCAGTGGTGGGTGATATG
>JAKVIS010000241.1:0-101968 GCA_033119425.1 Bufotes viridis | reverse complement strand
CCAGAGTTACCAAGTTTGCCTGCCAGTTTATGCAAAGCCTGGTGGGACCAAGAGAAATCCTGAATATTGTCTGGAATCAAGTTTACCCAAGTAAAGCTGCTGTTAAAGTTTATCAAGGTCTGGACCCAAGTTATTCTTCATCCCCTAACTCAACAATTTCCCCTTGATTTGCTTTGGAGCCTAAGCCTGGGGTCCCGCCGTATCCAGGTAGGTCACATAAAGGCTGCACCACACCACTCGGCATTCTACCAAACCTGGGACGCGATAGGGCTCCTGGGGGGGAGGCAGGTTGCAGAGGCGGCTCTTCCATAAGGCCACTGCCTAAGGCCTTGCACCGCCAGAAAGAGATGTGCGCTGGTGGAAGTGTCAGCTACGAGTCCCTGGTGTATTTAAATCCCATTTAGCATGTCTTTCAGAAAATTTTGTCCTGGGATTCGAACTCATGACCTCCAGTTTCACTTACCCACCCAGCTATGAGAGCTGTATAGCCAGTAAAAAAAAAAAAAAAAAAAAAAAAAATATATCTATATCTATATATATATATAACACTTCTACTGTAGACTCTGTTATAACTTTGATACCTAGTGTACATCCATACACATGACAGCTGCCCCAGTACACTGTGTATGGATGTAGCAGAGCTGGGTGTGTTGAGGCAGCTGTCATATGTATGGATGTACACTATGTATCAAAGTTCTCTACAGTAGAAGACGTATTTATATATTTTTTTAAGTAACTGACTATACAGCTCTCATAGCTGTGTGGGTAAGTGCCTTGCCTCTGATACTGGAGGTTATGGTTTTGATTCCCAGCATAAACATTTCTGAAAGATAGGCTAAATGAGAACACGAGCACCAAATCTTCCACACAAGAGGCTGGTGCAGCTGAGCCGTACAGCACGGGAACACAGGCCGGAAGAGGCCTGCATCGCATCGCTGACATGGAGGTAAGTATAAAAGTGTTTTGTTTTTTTTAAATACCGGACTGTTACTTTACTGCCACGGGGGAGGAGGAGGCTATTGGCGCTATGATACTGGCACATGGAGGGGGGAGGAGAGAAACACTTGATACTGGCACATTAGGGGGCAGGGGGAGAGGATGGCACTATGATATTGGCACATGGGGGGGAGGCACTTGATACTGGCACATGGAGGGGGGAGGAGAGAGGCACTTGATACTGACTAGTGTTGAGCGAACAGTTCGAGAATAGTTCGGGTTCGTACCGAATTTTGGGGTGTCCGTGACACGGACCCGAACCCGGACATTTCAAAAAAGTTCGGGTTCGAGTCCGGTGTTCGTCGATTTCTTCCCGCTTTCTGAAGGGCTGCATAGCAGCCAATCAGCTAGCGTTTTACTTCTTGCCCTAAGAGTTCATCACAGCCATGCCTACTAATGGCATGGCTGTGATTGACCAAGTGCAGCATGTCACCCAGCCTCTATTTAAGCTGGAGTCACGTAGCGCCGCACGTCACACTGCTCTGACTAGTGTAGGGAGAGGATGCAGCTTCTGTGAGGGCGAGATAGGCAGGGATAAAGAAGTGATTGAATGATCTACCTTTCTACACCTGTGCATCAGAACAACTCAGCTGAGCTGTTCACTGAAAGTCACTATTTTGTTGAGACTGGCCAGAGCGATTTTTACTGGCACATGTAACTGGGCTGACCGGCGGTGGCCATTTTGGGACTTGTGGTGCGCCAGCACTTGCTGCCACAGAGTCTAAACCAAAGCTCCAAAGAAGTGAAAAATCTACACCTGTGAATCAGAACAACAGCGATTCAGCTGCTCAGTCAAAGTCAATTTTTTTCTCTGGCTGGGCAGACTGTTTTCTGGCACATGTTACTGGGCTGATAGGCGGCGGCCATTTTGGGACTTGTGGTGCTACAGCAAAGCTGCCACAACGTCCATTAATCTCATGTAATAGTCGATTTTTTTCATAGATATACTACATCAGGGGTTTGGCTGTGCTTGTGTCACCCCTACTAACTGCCAATATATTTAATATATCAGTGGTGAAACTGAAAGTAACCCACTTGGATAGCAAATCCCATGAATACATACGAATGTAACTTCTATTACAGCACACCAATACTAAAACTGACTAAGAGACAGCTTTAAGTTCTATTCGACGCGATTGCAACTTTGGAACTTAAAGTGGTGTACGATTTTAAAAGTTGAGTACTAAAAGTTGAAATACGCAATGCGATTCTTATGTATTTGCTTAATCGCATTAGCGATTACAACTTTGAGCTACCGATCACCATGGGAACGCCTCCTCAGTAGAATGTACTGTCGGATGTGAGAATTAAGTTGAAATCGCAATGCGATTCTTATATATCTGCTTAATCGGCTGCCGTTTCAACTTAGCATTGCTAAATAATTCTATCCATATTCGCTAACTTACTGACTCAGTAAGTTAACGATATGGATGGAATTATTTAGCAATGCTAAGTTGAAATCGCAATGCGATTAAGCAAATATATAAGAATCGCATTGCGATTTCAACTTACTCTCAGATCCGACAGTACATTCTACTGGAGGAGGCTCCCATGGTGATGCTAGCTCAAAGTTGTAATCGCAATGCGTTTATTGCGGTATATTATCCCTCTGGGTGTCTTTTACAGCCTTTTTAGTGCCCAAAAGTTCGGGTCCCCATTGACTTCTATGGGGTTCGGGATGAAGTTCGGGTTGAGTTCGGATCACGAACCCGGACATTTTCCGGAAGTTCGGCTGAACCTCTCGAACCCGAACATCCAGGTGTTCGCTCATCTCTAATACTGACAGTGGCACATTAGGGGGCAGGGGGAGAGAATGGCACTATGATACTGGCACATGGGGGAGAGGCAATTGATACTGGCACATGGGGGGGAGGCACTTGATACTGGAGCATGGTGGGGGAGAGGCACTTGGTATTGGCACATGGGGAGAGAGGCATATTGGGGTGGTGAGATGGCACTATGATACTGGCACATGGGGGGGAGAGGCACTTGATACTGGCACATGGGGGGAGGCACTTGATATTGGCACATTAGGGGGGGAGATGGCACTATGATATTGGCAAATGGGGGGGAGAAGAGAGGCACTTGATACTGGCACATGATGGGGGGGCATTTATGGGGACACTTACTGGCACATTATGGAGGTCCCTTTTGTATTGGCACATTATTGAGGGCACTATAGGGGAGAGCGGCACTATGGGGCAACTGGTGGCACTAAAGGGGCATTATTTGGGGTCACTATGGCATTTTTTTACTGGCACTTTATAGGGGGCACTATGGGGGAGAAGAGCACTATGGGGGCATCTGGTGGCATTAAAAAGGGGAATTTTTAACTGCCACTTTATGGTGGCACTATGGGAGAGAGGAGCACTATGGAGGCATCTGGTGGCACTACGGAGGGGCATTTTTTTTACTGGCATATTATGGGGGGCACTATGGGGAAGGGGGAGAGAAGCACAAAGGAGGCATGTGCTGGGAGCACTAAGATGGGATATTTTATACTGGCAAATTATCGGACACTATGGGGAAGGGGGAGAGGACCACTACAGGGGCATTTACTGGGACACTATATAGGGGTATTTTATACTGGCATACATTATGGGGACATTAGCTCAACTGCGGGCACTAAGCAGGGGTATTTCTTTTACTGTCATATTAGAAGGAGAATTATTACTACTAGGGGGCTATGGGGAACATGATTACTAGTATGGGCACAATGGGGCATTATTACTAAGTGTGCTCTGGCAGAAAACTATTTCTATTGGTGGGAATTTGGGGAGCACTGTTACTTTGGTGGGCACCCTGGCACAGTATAAGCTTAGCACAATTATTTTTGGGACATTATGTTTATACTATTAGTATCCGGGACACTACTGTATTTATTGCACGCAGTTATTGTTTTTAGAGCACTGTGTGCCAATAATTGTTGAAGGGGGCACCATCTGTGTGGTACTTATATTTTTCAGGGAACACTTTCTGCCGTATAGCATTGGAGAGCACAGCGGGCACAGTATTGGAGATGGCAGGATGGGGTGTTCAGAAGATGTGAAGATGATGGAAAATTGGGAAACTAATGTCTGTTTGTCAATCTCTGCAGAGATGGGAGATGGGTGAAAAATCATCATGGCGGTCTGGTCTCAATGGAGAAGATGAGAAAAGAGAAGGTCTGGATCAAAGGTGACACCACTGGATGTAAGAGGTATGTGGCGCTTTGTAGGAGAGGAGATGCTCCGGCTCCTTCCCCTGCCATTTGCAGAAGGAGGATTCAGAGCTGGGTGAGGGCAGCAGGCAGGTGGCAGATGGTGGGGGGAACCACAGGCCGTGATCTTTATTATCGCTTCCATATCTTATGTTCGTGAGGGCCTCATGTTTGAGTTTCACCTAATGCCTCACAAAGTCTAGAGCCGCCTCTGGCAGGTTGCACTTGTACAACATGTCCATTTTGAACTGTCCTCTCACCTCTCTTCCTGCACCCTCTTTGGCTACAATCTGGCTTCCAACTTCACCACTCGACTGAAACTGCCCTTACCAAACTCACCAACAACCTACTAACGGCGAAAACAACAAAAAAAATAATTACTCTGTCCTCCTCAATGACATGTCCTCTGCCTTTGACACCATCGACCACTCCCTTCTGTCACAAACTCTCTCTTCTCTTGGCATCAAGGACCTGGCCCTCTCTTGGATCATATCATACCTTACAAGGCTCCCGCAAGGCTCTTTCCTAGGTCCCTTGCTCTTCTCTATCTACACCTTCGGCCTGGGACAGCTCATAGAGTTCCATGGCTTTCAGTATCACTTTTACTGCTCATGCTCACGACAGTATGTATTTTGCGGTCCGCAAAAAACGGATCCGCGAAAAATGCGGATGACATCCGTGTGCATTACGTATTTTGCGGAACGGAACAGCTGGCCCCTAATAGAACAATACTATCCTTTTTCATAATACGGACAATAATAGGACATGTTCTATTCTTTTGCAGAATGGAAATACGGACATACGGAAACAGAATGCACACGAGTAACTTCCGTTTTTTTTGGTGGATCCATTGAAATGAACAGTTCTGCATACAGTTCACAAAAAAAAATGTAACAGACACGGAAAGAAAATACGTTCACGTGCATGAGCCCTTATGCTGACGACACACAAATTTACCTCTCTGGTCCAAACATCACCACCTTACTACCCAGAATCCCACAATGCCTATCTTCCATATCCTCCTTCTTCTCCTCTTGCTTTCTAAAACTCAACAAGGATAAAACAGAATTTATCATCTTCCCCCATCTTGCTCAACCTCTCCAATAGACCTATCTATCACAATCAATAGCTGCACACTCTCCCTCGATCAACCACCACCTGCCACCTCCAACTCAAAAATATCTCCTGCATCCGTGCATTCCTCAACCAGAAGTCTGCAAAAATGCTTGTTCATGCCCTCATCATCTCCCACATAGAGTACTGTAACATCCTCCTCTGTGGCTTTACATGTATCACTTTTGCACCCTTCCAATCTGTCCTCAACTCTGCTGCCTGACTTATCCACCTCTCACCCTGTTACTCCTCTGCCTCTCCTCTTTGCCAATCCCTTCACTGCCTCCCCATTGCCCAGCAAATTCAGTTTATTATAATACTAGCAACCAGTGGTGTACATAGAGAAGTAAGGGCCTCATTAAAGGGAATCTGTCAGCATCATATTACTATTTTTCTTTTTTCATGCATCCTAATAAAATCAAATACCTGAAATCCATATGTGTCCTTCGTTTTTATTTTCGTCCAGTAGTTTCTTTTAAAAAGAGCTTTTTCCATTTCATCCACCATGACGGCATACAGAGAGAGATGACCCTTGACCTCTATAGGGGCAGGAACACAGAGAGTTTAAAAAGCCACCACCCACTCACACCCTCAGTGTTTTCCTGTCCCTATGGGGCACCTCACAGTATGTCCTCCTGGTGGAGGTGGAAACAGAGTTTTTCTTTACTTTTTTTTATTTTTATTTTTTTTTATAGGGGTTTTTTGTTTAAATCCCCTTTTTACCTTCCCTCCTGCCTTTTTTTCAGGGCTGGGTTTGGTTATAGTCTGGGGGATTCTCGTCGCTCTCTAAGGAGTGTCCTGCTCTCCCCCACTAGCATCTGCATGTCTTACCTCCGGTTCCGGCTTCTGACCGCGCGCACTGCGTTGTGTCACTGCCGGATAGGGGAGGTTCGGGAGTATCCTCGCCGCTTTCTGAAGTGGCCTGTGTTCCCCCTTCATGTGCGCAGGTCCCCCTTCCTCTCGGGAGGCTCACCGCGCTTAATTTTTTTGCCGCCGACACCGGGTATACCGCGTTCATGCGGTCACTTCCGGGTGGGCGGAGCTTGCGGGTGACGTGGGTAAGGCGCACGCTTATGACGTCAGACGCCGCTCAGTGAAGCGGTCAGGTCAGTCTCGGTATCCATACTGAAGGGAAGATACAGAAGCAAGGACCTGTGCGGCGTCTACATGTCAGCCCCGATTACACCATCTTCCCAGTCGGATACTGGGGACCCATCCTCGGCTACTCCAGGCGTGAGTACCCCTATGGGGAAGAAAAGTTATCTTTGCTGCTTCTTTTGTGTTTACTGACTTCTGGTTGCTCCTCTCTTACAGGGAGTGAAAGAGCCCAGAGTCAGAAGTAAAAGTATTAAATGTGCCACTTGTGGAAAAAAACTGCCAGACAGTTACAAAAAGAAGCTTTGCAAAACATGTATTTCGGATTTAATCAAAGAGGAACAGCCTTCCTTTCTATCGGAAGTCAAGTCTCTCATACAGAATGAAATTAAATCCTCTATCGCTTCCCTCAAATCTTCTGGACCGCCCGCAAAGAAGGCCAGACCCTCTGTTCCATCCTCCGACGCGGAGGACATGGAAGAAAGAGCCTCTACTTCTTTCCAGGGTAGTAATGAAGCCCTGTCTGAAGGTGAAATTGTGGAAAGTGAGAGGAAATATTTTTTCTCTTCGGAAGATATGAATGACCTTCTTTCTGCTGTCAGATCCACTATGGGCATTGAAGATGTCCCTAAACCAAAGTCGGTACAAGATGAGATGTTTGGGGGTCTCAGAACCAGGAAAACTAAGGTGTTTCCTGTGAATGGAAATGTCAGAGAAATGATTCTAGACGAATGGGCCGATCCGGAAAAGAAATTAGGCTTGTGCAGAGAATTCAAGAACCGATTACTATTTGACCCCTCTGAGATTAAGCTATTTAATGATGTTCCTAAAATCGACATCCAGGTGGCCAAGGTGGTTAAAAACTTCCCTGCCCTTTGAGGATTCTTCACAGTTGAAAGATCCTATGGAAAGGAAGGCCGACTCACTCCTCAAAAGATGTTGGGAAACGTCTATGTTTGATATAAAAACGAATATTGCGGCCACCTCTGTGTCTAGAGCCATGTATATATGGCTCAATGAGTTAGAAGAACAGATCAAAAATGGAGCACCTAGAGAGGAATTGATTAACTCCCTTCCGTTACTCAGATCTGCAACAGCTTTTTTAGCAGATGCTTCGGCGGAGACGGTGAGATTCGCCGCAAAAGGAGCAGCCTTGTCCAATTTGGCAAGACGTGCTCTGTGGATAAAATCCTGGGGAGGGGATAGAACCTCCAAATCTAAGCTGTGTTCTATTCCTTCTCAGGGGAATATGTCTTTGGTCCGGTCCTTGATACTATCCTGGAGAAGGCAGCGGATAAGAAGAGGGGGTTTCCGGAGGAGTCAAAGAAAAACCCTTTCGTCCCTTCAGCTCGCAGTCGGGTTCATATGGGAAAAGGTAAAGCTGGCCGCTGGAGCCATGCTAAAGGGGGAAGAGGAAGAGGTACCTTCACTAGCCCCCAAAACAGGTCAGAGAAAAAATGACGCCAGAGTTGGAGGAAGGTTGAGGGGTTTTCTGCCTGCTTGGAGGTCAACAACTCAGAATCCGTGGGCAGTGAACATAGTCAAAGAAGGATACAAGATCGAATTCACCTCAACCCCCCAAAGAAATTTCAACTAGCTTCCCACAGTCAGGGAGTCCGGGAAAAATTTGGAGGGGTGTGGTAGATCTAATGGAGGCAGGGGTAGTACAGAAGGTCCCTTTATCAGAAGAAGGACGGGGGTTTTATTCAAGTATGTTTTTGGTAAAACCCGACGGCTCTTTTCGTCCTATAATAAACTTAAAGTTACTAAACGAGACCATTACCTACAGAAGATTCAAGATGGAATCGATATCATCTACTACACCCCTAATAGAACAAGGAGCCTTCATGACCACTATCGACCTAAAAGACGCCTACTTTCACGTCCCAATTCATCAAGACTCCAGAAAATATCTCAGATTCGCACTAAGATCCGACAAAGGTTTAATAGAACATTTTCAGTTTACAGCTCTACCCTTTGGCATATCGTCTGCGCCAAGGGTTTTCACAAAGCTGATGGTCGAGGCCCTCTCCCCCTTCGGTTAAGGGGCATAAAAGTTTTTCCTTATTTAGACGATTTCCTTATAGTCGGCGGGTCAGAGACGGAGGTGACAGCTCTAACCAGCGAATTCATTCAACACCTAACTTGGTTAGGATGGATAATAAATACAAAAATCCCATCTAGAGCCATCTACAGTCATAAGGTTCCTGGGGTTCATGTTGACTCGGTCAATCAAACAACCACCCTTCCACTACAGAAAGTAGACTCAATCAGAGAAAAGATTGGATCCTTCCAATCTCACAGACAGTGCTCAATCAGAAGAGCCATGAGTCTCTTAGGAACCCTAACTTCCTGTATCCCTGCAGTTTCGTGGGCACAGGCACATACCAGGGTGATGCAGTCCTGGATTCTGCAGGTCTGGGACAAGAAACAATGCTCTCTAGACAAGAGAGTTCAGATCCCATACAACGTAAAGTTAAGTTTAAATTGGTGGAAGAACAGGAAAAATCTGTTAAAAGGAGTCACTTGGGTAAAAGACCCAGTAATCACGATAACAACCGACGCAAGCAGCCTGGGCTGGGGAGCTCAGGTGGCCTCAGAAAACCTCCAGGGTACCTGGCCAAGAGACATCGCATGCAGATCATCAAACTACAGAGAACTGCGGGCGGTCTGGGAAGCAATAAAAACTCATCAGTTTCCTTCAGAGGAACCAACTTAAAGATCCTTTCGACAACACAACAACTGTCGCATATTTAAGACATCAAGGCGGCACAAGATCCTCAAGTCTGGGAGATCTCGCTCGGAAGATTTTTCAGTGGGCAGAAGGAAACGCCTTATCAATCTCAGCGGTCCACATAAAGGGGACAGACAATTGTGCAGCGGACTATCTCAGCAGAACAACCTTGGATCCAGGAGAATGGTCCCTAAATCAAGACATTTTTCTGAAAATTTGCAAAAGATGGGGAACCCCACAAATAGATCTGTTTGCTTCAAAAGCAAACGCAAAGGTGGCAAATTTTTGTTCTCTAGATCCCAGGGGAAACCCATGGGCAGTGGACGCTTCTCAGTTCCCTGGACCTGGGAGAAAGCTTATGCGTTTCCTCCCTGGCCGATGATTTCAAGGGTCCTTCAGAAGATCTCAAGGGACCCAGTCACGGTGATTCTGGTAGTTCCATACTGGCCGAAAAGGAGCTGGTTTGCCAGTCTGAAGGCAATGGCGGTAGAGGATCCCTGGATAATTCCTCCCCAAAAGAACTTATTATACCAGGGCCCGATTCTTTACGAGAATCCCAAAGTGCTAAGTCTGTCGGTGTGGATCCTGAGAGCGAGATCTTGAAAAGGAGTGGCCTTTCTGAAAGGGTGATAAACACCTTGAAACTGGCCAGGAAGAAGGTCACCACAGCAATTTATCTAAAGATTTGGAAAAGATTCTGCTCCTTCCTGGGGACGTCTCTCCGAATTCTTCTCCTCCCTGTATTCAAAAGATCTTAGACTTCCTACAGGAGGGGCTTGAAATAGGTCTTAGACCTAGCACATTAAAAGTACAAATTGCTGCGCTTGGAGCCTTCTATGACCAAGACATAGCCAACCATAGGTGGATTAGGCGCTTTATTAGGGCAGCCTCCAGGCTAAGACCCTCTCTTTCACCAAAGTTTCCTCTATGGGACCTAGGGTTAGTTCTTTCAGGATTAACGAAGCCTCCTTTTGCTCCAACTACCAATATTTCTCTCAAGCATCTGTCTCTTAAAACGGCTTTCTTAATAGCCATTACTACGGCTAGGAGACTGGGAGAGATCCAGGCTCTCTCATGTCGCGAACCTTATCTCTCTATTTACCCAGATAGGGTCGTCCTTAGGTTGGATCCGGGTTCTTACCCAAGGTAGTTACGGATTTCCATAGAGAACAGGAGATTATTCTTCCATCTCTGTCTCCCGAGTCAGCTAGTTCTTGGGAGGGTTGTTCACAGCTCCTAGATGTAAGGGATTCCATAATCCAGTACCTAGAGGTCTCTGAGAAGTTTAGGAAGGATAATAACCTCCTTATCTTATTTTCTGGTCAGAATAAGGGAAAAAGGCGTCCAAAGCTACAATTGGTCGTTGGATAAAGGACACCATTTCCTGTTGTTACTCGATAGCAGGCAGGGAATGTCCTACTAGTATCAGGGCTCACTCTACGCGTGCCATGGCATCCTCATGGGCTGAGAGAGCAGGAGTTTCTATAGAAAACATTTGCAAAGCAGCAACCTGGGCCAATGCAAGTACTTTCATTAGGCACTACAGAATGGATGTGTCTGCTTCTGCAGACTTATCCTTTGGCCGTAAAATTTTACAGGCGGCGGCCCCACCCAAAATCTAGTGATCTGGTAGTTTCTGTATGCCGTCATGGTGGATGAAATGGAAAAGCCGTATTAGACTTACCTGTAATTCCGTTTCCTTGAATCCACCATGACGGCTGGTATATTCCCTCCCTTTTTTGTTGGGGTTTTTTTCTCAGATTGAGTATGAAGTAATACTCATATATATAAAAAAAAAAAAAAACCCTTTTTTTTTATATAAATTTTGTGCACCCATTGGTAATTTGTAAACAGTGAGGGTGTGAGTGGGTGGTGGCTTTTTAAACTCTCTGTGTTCCTGCCCCTATAGAGGTCAAGGGTCATCTCTCTCTGTATGCCGTCATGGTGGATTCAAGGAAACGGAATTACCGGTAAGTCTAATACGGCTTTTCTGATATGCTAATTAAGGGTTAGGGAGCCCAGAGGGGCGTTCCTCCTGTAGCAAGGAGCCCAGGAACGCCCCCCTGATGTAATGTGCCCGGCGCAATTCTCAAATCCATAACTCTCCATTGCCTAAATCGCCTCCCACGGCGAGGTCTAAAGCTCCACCCCGCGCCAGGTCCTGCCTCCTCTTCTCTAAGGATGCGTCTCCCCGGCCGGCCGAAATCTCGCAGGCGCAGTACCACCTCTCGCCTGCGCGATCGAGCAAACTGAGGGCAAGAGCCTCATCGGCGGCCACTGGGCATGCGCCGAGCCCAGTGACGCTGTCCCTGCGCGAGATTTCGCCGGCCGGGAGACGCATCCTTAGGAGGAGAAGAGGAGACAGGACCTGGCGCGGGGCGGAGCTTTAAGACTCGCCGTGGGAGGCGATTTAGGGCAATGGAGGAGTTATGGATTTGAAATTTTCGCCGGGCACATTACATCAGGGGGGCGTTCCTGGGCTCCTTGCTACAGGAGGAACGCCCCTCTGGGCTCCCTAACCCTTAATTAGCATATCAGAAAAAGCTCTTTTTAAAAGAAACTACTGGACGAAAATAAAAACGAAGGACACATATGGATTTCAGGTATTTGATTTTATTAGGATGCATGAAAAAAGAAAAATAGTAATATGATGCTGACAGATTCCCTTTAAATCAGGCCCCCTCACACAGGACAGAAGGGTATCTGCCTAAACCCATTTCAATGACCCTTGGGCCATTTTCCCACTGCCTCATTTGCTAAAAGTTGTTCCTTTAGAGCAGGGCTATGCAACCTCCGGCACTCCAGCATGCATACTTGCTCTGCTCTTCTAAGAACTTTCACAGAAATGAATGGTGTATGCTGGGAATTGTAGTTTCACAACAACTGGAGTGCCGAAGGTGGCTGAAGTCTGCTTTAGAGGGTAGAGTCCTGACCAAGTTTTCACCTCTGGAAAAAGTGGAGATAATCCCAGCTAAGACTGACCCTGGTATATTTACCAAGTAATGCAAGCTGGTTCAAAGGTAATGGCGATGTCCAGGCCTCCACTCCCCAACACACGTTTCGCCTCGTGGGCCCATGAGGCGAAACGAGCGTTGGGGAGTGGAGGCCCGGACATCGCCATTACCTTTGACCCAGCCTGCATTACTTGGTAAATATACCAGGGTCATGACTTGAATGGTTGTTGCTGCCCAGAGATACTGGCATTAGATTCATTGTTGCACAGTTATATCAATGCTGCATATATATTAACACCCTATAGTGCCTTGTACGCACTTGCATTTTATTTGTCTATTTCTGGCCTACTTGGTTCAGTGTATACTGCAGCTGCTATTGGGTTCCCATTATTGGTTTTCCTATTTGATGTGCTTTTTTCCATTTAATTTGTATACAGACTGTGGCAGGTTATGTATTGAACCAGATGTACCCTATTGTGGTATATTGAGTTATTATGTACATGTTATTATACACGTAGAGACTTGTTGAGTAATGTGCTGTGTTCCCTTTTGATCCATTTTCTTGCCAATTTTAAGAATAAAATTTGTATTTTTGGGATGATTAACAACAAAGATGTGACTATTTAATACCCTAGTGATCATTAAGTCCCTAGATGACCCTAGCAGGGAGGCGGCCCACCATAGTGGTATAACCTAGAGAAAATATATTTGACCTGACCTAAATGCCAAAAACAAAAAAACATTAATTATAGATATACAGGTTATTTCCTAAAAAAATGTTGGATACTCTTTCCACTAGTAATTAAGCAAAATATCCAGTCACCAATAATTAGCAACTTATTGCGAATCAATCTCATTCAATGTCCCATATTCTGATACCGTAGTCCCAACACGTTTCGCCCTGTACAATTTAAGGGCTCACCAGGGAACCATGAAAAAAATCATTGTCAGTAGTGCTGCCCTCAAGCAGTGGTAACCCAGATATACTTATCCGGCAGAATACTGCTACCAAGAGTGACCAACACTGCAAGAAATAAATCACCAGTTATAGTGGCCAGTAAATCACCCGGCCCCCTATTATCCAATAGGCACCGGTGTACATAAATCACTAAAAACCCTGACTATTAAGTCACCTGGCCCCCTCCTACAGAGCAGACAAAAATGTAAACATCAGACTCCTGCCATCATGATAAATAGCCCAGTGATACTTGTGCGTCCCATGATTAGAGACAAAATCCCGCTAGTAACACCGCTTCCAGATGTAGCGCTGCCCAGGCGTGGTAAAGAACACATAGCAGTATGGTGTCCAAGATGAGGTGGTAGCTTATTTGGGGTCTAGAAATATGCTAAGACATATAAAACAAAGATTAACCATTTAACCACTAGTAGTGTCTTAGCAGGATGCTTTACACACATTAGTATTATTTGAGCACATTTGCATAGGTCGCAGAGATTTGTTACCTTGGGAGCGCCAGTATAGGTTTGATTTTTTATTTTTTTATTTCTAATACTTGACTCTACCAATATGTAAAATATCCAAGCAGATCTGCTCTAAAATCCTCATGATTTTGCTGTTGCAGATTTCCTTGCAGATTCATGCAAAATTGCTGTGGACATTTTCCACCACAAAGTGTGGATTCCTCTAAGAAACTTAAGGTGAAATGAATATACAGTAAATAATGAGGTGAATGGAGGTAAAAAGCTTGTTTTAGGTCACTGAAAAAAAAATATAAATTGCTGTCTTGTCAAGTGGTAACAAAAAGCAGTATATAACCTGGGCCCGGATCCAGAGAGTTCCAGGAGATTAAAATGGATTATCCCTGGGGTATTCCATACCCATATAGTGTGTTCAATGATAATATATACAGAAAACAGCAGTATAACACGTGGCATAGGAGGCAGCATACTGAATATGGGTCAAAAAATGGATCCTATGTTTGTGGATCCTGCCAAGAGGCTGGAGAATATGGAAGGTATACATAATTTTCAATAGTACAGATGGTACATAACGTTTGTAGGAGGTACCTGGAGAGCGGCATAAGTATAGAGCTAAGCATCAGCTTACCGTGGTGCAGTCAGGAAGGCAGTGGATGGTGTGGATGGCGTGGGGGATCCGGTGTCCCCACGCCATTAAATAGTCCCGGGCAGAGTGTGGGAGAGATGCGCGGCATTCAGGGGCAGTAGTGCGCCTGAGCAGAGATTCGGACCGCCTACTGACGTCAAACGCGCTGCGTGCGCAGGCGCAGTGGGTGGTGTGGTGTAAGTGAGGGCAAGGTAAGGGCAAAGCGGCATAAGATTTCAATATGCGCTTGTGTCCCATACATGTAAAGATGTAGATAATAGTGGGCGTTGCTGTAGGGTATGGGACAAATATATAGATGTAAGGGTAGCATTGGTATGAAGAGTCAGTACATAGAATACATATATAATGTCACATGGCCATGTAATATACTAGTCTAGTCTTATACTACCAAATGTATATACTACCTGGTCTGGGGGATTCATTTAAGCTGTAAAGGAAAATAGGGAGAAAGTTAACAAATGTTATCAGATAAGACAATATAATAATGCAATAAAGTACAATATAATAATGCAATAAAGTACATATAGTCTTTCTGCTATTTTGAAGATGGAGACCAGTGTAGTGAAAAGTGGTGTATGAGTCATATAGTATACCGTAAAAGAGGCATTATGAAATACAAAAATCAAAGTCTCGGTTTAGTCCGTGGGGTGCCAATGTTCCCAATTCGTAGATCCAAAACGCTTCACGTTGTTTTAGGCGTGCAATCCGGTCGCCGCCTCACCTCAACGGGGTCACTTCCTCGATCACTTGGAACCTTAGTTGATTTGGTGGTTTGCTGTGATAAAATGGTGTGGTATTGGGAGTTCCGTCTTTCTACATCGTATGTCGGACTTATATAGTCGGAAATGCGTGTCTCGGCACACATTGGAGTGGTTTCACCTCACGTATGCGCGACCCGCAGGACATTTGATAAGGTATACCACATAAGAAGTGGTACATGTGAAAAAAGTTCTTTATACGGAATGTTTTCCCTGAGTGTGGGTGGGTGAAGGTGCCACCTTTGCTGACATTAGTACACTGGGCGCATCTGAGGCATGGGAAAGTGCCTTTCTTTTGTGGTGCTAATGTTCTCTGTGGGTTGGTAGATTTGAGGGATCCTATATCCGCATGTACTAGCCTGTCTTTTAGGTTTTGGGGACGTTTGTTGCACATCCTCACAGATTGTTGGAATTCAGGGACTTCAGGATAGGATTGTTGAAGCAGTGGCCAGTGTTTGTGAATGATGGATTGTACTTTAGGTGCAATGGGGTGATAGGTCATTACCAGTGGGAGGCGGGGTGGGGGATTGTCCTCACGTTGAGAAAGTTGGGCGGTAGATTTTTAGGGTAGTCGCGGGCTAGGAATTTTTGTGTCATCTCTTCCAAGCGTTGGGAACGAAGGGTAGGGTTTTTTACAATTCTGTCGACTCTTTTAAATTGTGAACGTGGTAGGGAGTTTTTTGTATTTTTAGGATGGCAGCTAGAATAGAGAAGTAGTGTGTTTCGATCAGTGTTTTTTTTATAGATATCGGTGGTCAGTGTTCCCTCCTCAGTTTTTATGACGGTAGTGTCAAGGAAATTGACTGAATGTATATCGGCCTCTGCTGTGAAGCGTAGGTTGGGATCTTTACTGTTGATATCTTGTAGAAAGGTGGAAAAGGATTCTGAGGAGCCATGCCAGATGCAGAAGACATCATCGATATATCTATGCCATGTAAGGGCATGTGTGGAAAAGTTTACATTGGTGTACACATGGTCGTCTTCGAATTTGGACATAAATGCGTTAGCATAGGGTGGCGCCTAATGCTCGCCTCATTGCTGTACCTTGCTTTTGGATATAAAATGTACTCGAACATAAAATAGTTGTTTTGGAGTACAATGTGTAGTAGCTCTATGCAAAATGCTTGAGCCGCTGGGGATAGTTCAGAGGTGGAGAGTAGTGTCGCGGCGGCTTCAATTCCTTTGTCATGAGAAATGGACGTATAGAGACTATTGACATCTAGGGTAATGAGTAAACTTTCTGGGGGAATATTTGATAGTGTGGAGAGAATGGTAAGGAAATGTGAGGTGTCTAGAATGAATGAGCGGGTTTTTTTGACTAGTGGGGTAAGGACCTTTTGCAAGAAAATTGACAATGGTGTGAGTAAAGAGTTAGTAGAGAGCGACGATCGGTCTGCCTGGTGGGTGGGTAAGATGCTTGTGGATTTTTGGTAACGTATAAAATACTGGGATGACTGGATTGTTCTGGATCAGGAAGGTATATGTGGCCTTATCTATAGTGCCTATTTGGAGATGATGGTCTAATAGAGCAGTGATGTCTCTCTTGAGTTGAAAGGTGGGATTATAGGAGACTTTCTCATAAGTGGTAGTATCGGATAGTTGCCTATTAATTTCTTCAATATAGAGTGTGGTGTCCATCACTACTATGGCCCCTCCCTTATCAGCCGGTTTGATAGTTATGGTTTCGTCATTTTCTAGGGCCCTGAGGGCAATGTGTTCTTCTGAAGGTAGGTTATGGGGAAGGTGTAAAATGCCTTGTTTCAGGAATGTGGTGTTGGAGTTTATGTCTTTTTGGACCAGATCTATGAAGGCTTCAACTCCGTGATATGTTTTGGGGGGCATATAGTTGCTTTTATTTTTGAGCCCTAGCCTGTGGATTGACATGAGGGAAGGGGGGTGGGTAGGAGGTTGTGGAGTGAAAGTGGATTGGGAGAAATGTGTTTTAAGTCTGAGAGACCAATAGAAGCGGTTAAGTTCTTGTGCTAATGTGAATTGTTGTAGTGGTCCGTATGGGCAAAATGATAGGCCTTTGGAAAGGGCGTTATTCTCTGCTGGAGACAAGGTGCGGGAGGAGATATTTACTATAAGGTTCCTACCTGTGATCGAGTCAGGACCCCTTGTTGGCCTGGGTCGGTGGGTGCCACGTCCTCTGCGTATCCTCTTCTTCTTGGAGGGCGATATCCGCGCCTGTGAAAAAAACGCTGCCTTGGTCCTGTTGATCTTTCGCTTCCTGAAGAAGATGATGAGTAGTTTGCATAGGTAAAGGTGTTGTGGTATCTTGTGGAGTCTTGCCATTGCCAACGATAGATCTTGTTTTGTTGATAGTCTTCTGCGTCGCGTATAAACTTTGTTCGTTTGGTGTTTTCCAGGTACTTTCTGTGGTCCTCTAAGGTTTTTTCTGTTGTCTTCTTGAGCTCTGTCCATTCCGTTGTTGAGGTTGTTGATAGAAGTTGTGTTTCTATTGTCACAAGTTTCTCTTTTGATTCTTGAATAGCTTTTTGGAGAAATTCTATGCTGAGGGTGATGATGTCTAACGAGCATTTGTTAAGAATTGTTTCAAATTTTTTACAGTAGTCTAGATTTGTAGGAAAGAGTGTTGGTCGTAGTTGGACGCGAAGTCCTCTTGGTATTCTTTTATGACGGTAATATTCTGCCAAAGTCGTGCAGTGTAGTTCCGCTGACGTCAGTTTCTTTGACTCCCTTTCCCAGTCTCGTAGACGGTATTCATGATGTGCAACATGAAGGAAGTTATTAGATGCTGTAACTTGGGACACGATGTTATCTGCTGTCACCGGGTCATAGGAGAAGGTATTAGACGACATCTATATATTTACCCTTACATCTATATATTTGTCCCATACCCTACAGCAACGTCCACTATTATCTACATCTTTACATGTATAGGCACAAGCGCATAGAAATCTTATGCCGCTTTTGCCCTTACCTTTGCCCTCACTTACACCACACCACCCACTGCGCCTGCGCACGCAGCGGGTTTGACGTCAGTAGGCGGTCCGGATCTCTGCTCAGGCGCACTACTGCCCCTGAACGCCGCGCATCTCTCCCACACTCTGCCCGGGACTATTTAATGGCGTGGGGACACCGGATCCCCACGCCATCCTCCACCATCCACTGCCTTCCTGACTGCACCACGGTAAGCTGATGCTTAGCTCTATACTTATGCCGCTCTCCAGGTACCTTCTACAAACGTTATGTACCATCTGTACTATTGAAAATTATGTATACCTTCCATATTCTCCAGCCTCTTGGCAGGATCCACAAACATAGGATGCATTTTTTGACCCATATTCAGTATGCTGCCTCCTATGCCACGTGTTATACTGCTGTTTTCTGTATATATTATCATTGAACACACTATATGGGTATGGAATACCCCAGGGATAATCCATTTTAATCTCCTGGAACTCTCTGGATCCGGGCCCAGGTTATATACTGCTTTTTGTTACCACTTGACAAGACAGCAACTTATATTTTTTCTCAGTGACCTAAAACAAGCTTTTTACCTCCATTCACCTCATTATTTACTGTATATTCATTTCACCTTACGTTTTTTTACAGGCCGTGAACAAGGTCCAGGCTGGACCGAAACGTTGGCCAGATTATGAATTATGTTTCAGTGTAAACTAAAATAATCATGTGGATGGATGACAAATAAATCAATTTTACTTGCATCAATAACTTGAGTGCCGTGGTACTTCTTTAACTATATGATAATCCTTTACCACTGAGCACCACCGACAGAAAAAGGAGTGCCGTTCAATATTGTATAATATATTGGATTCCTCTAAGGGCTCATGCAAATGACCGTAGCCTGTTTTGTGATCTGCAAACTGTGGATCCACAAAACACGGATACCAGCACGGAACACGGAACGTCCTGGCCTCCACTCAACAGTCCTATCCTTGTCCTTAAAGTGGACAACAGGACATTTTCTTTTTTTTGCAGGTGCCACCGAATGGACATACGGATGCGGACAGTACTCATTGAAGTGAGAGGGTCCGGGTCCGACCTGCACAAAATGCGGATTGGATGCGGACAACAAATATATTCGTGAGCATGACCCCTTATTTGGTTGATATGTGGATCTATTATGTGTGCACCATACCATACTGCGTGGTACTTATAATCAGGGTAACTTACAAAATGCAGGGGAAGATGAGTAGGTAGATGCTCCAGAGTAGGAGTAATGGTCAAACCTGTGTAATGCCTTACTCATCGACCACTGCATACAAATCAGGCCCTGAGGAAATCCAGCAAGAAGAGCCCGCTTCCATTATCAACACCTAACATTTCTCCAAGTAAGGGCTCATGCACACGACCGTAGATTTGGTCCGCATTTTTTGCAGGTCAGATGCGGATCCATTCACTTCAATGGGGCCTCAAAAGAATGTCCGTTCTGTGGCCCCGCAAAGAAATCACCATTCTGCTGGTCGCTTTCCTTTTTTGTTTGAGGCATTGTGTAGAATTTATGATGTTCTTGTAACTCCTCAGAGTGGTGTTACTATTCCTTCACCATGCTACTGTGTTTTATTGCTAACGCCTATGTAATTCTTGCATTTACTTCCAGGTCTTTCACAAGTGTGCATTGATTTTACTATCTTGTAACTGTTGTGTAATGTGTACATGTAATATGGAACTCCCCATTCCATTCTCCCGCAGCAGCCGCTGCCAGAGGAAAGTGTTCTTCAGATGCCAGAAGATATTGCAGCCAGAGGAAATTGTTCTTTGGCTGGAGTAGGAGCCACAAAAGGCAAGTAGCTTGTAGAGCACCATGCTTATTTACTTTACTGAGTGTCAGGAGGGGGATAACAGTTGAAGGCACCCCAATGCAAGGATACCAGAACCAACCAAAAATCCAGTAACCGGAGCCAAGTAGAGTTTAGCATAGCAGAGAGAAAGAAAGCAGAGTTATTAAGCGTCCCTGTCAGCCCAGCAGAGAAAGAGGGGAAGCGCAGTTACCAAGTTTGCCTGTAAGTTTATGCCAAAGCCTGCTGGAACCAAGAGAAATCCTGAATGTAAGAAAAGCCTGAATATTGTCTGGAATCCAGTTAACCCAAGTAAAGCTGCTGTTAAAGTTTATCAAGGTTTGGACTCAAGTTATTCTTCATCCCCTAACTCAATAATACCCCTTTATTTGCTTCAGAGCCTAAGCCTGGGGTCCTGCTGTATCTGGGTAGGAGCACCGTAACACATATAGGCCACACTACACCACTCGGCATTCCACAAAACCTGGGACACGATAGGGCCCTGGGGGGTGTCACGTTGCATTTTCTTTTTACATTTGATGAACTGAAAGTCTGAGCTGTCTTATTGTTTACCTGGAGGAACATTGTTCCCTTATGAAATGACACATTGAGATTATTGTTTCACTTCTCTATAGACGGGTATCACTGTGTGCGTTAGAGTGCCACACAGCACAGTAGTAATCTGCCTCATCCTCTGTCAGTGCCCCATTAATGGTTAAATAGCCAGCGTTTTTTGAGTTGTCTTTAGACCCAGAAAACCGATCAGGGACTCCTGTTCCTTGGTGTTTGCTGCTGTCACTATAATATGCAAGAAGGTATCGAGGACTATTGCCTTCCTTCTGCTGATACCAGGAAACCCAGTAGCCACTTATGCTGATTCCACTAGCCGTACAGGAGATTTTCACTGTACTCCCAGGAGACACGGATTCAGAAGGTGACTGTGTCAATGTGATCTGTGCAGCACAATCTGAAATACAAGAAGAAATGTCAGAAAACACAGAATAAAGTGAGATTCAGTCATAAAAGAAAAGTTATTTTCCCATCTTACATGTGCTAATATAGACAATAGTGATGAATAAGGCCGCCCAGGACATGTTGCTTGTGAAGTCAGCCTGAGATCTCTGCTGTGTATAGCTCTACTGCTCTATTATATAGTATATGTATGTAAATGTGATGACATCTGATAGGAGGCTGAATACTGTGACCAGGTAGAACTCCACCTCTATAATGTACAGGTCATCATAAAGCTTAAAGGAAATCTGTCCTGTCATTGTCATCAATATAAGTAACAGCACTGCCCCACAGAAGATTGCACACTCATTCCATACATACTTGTGTGTATTTTGTGTCTTTATTCCATGTCTTGGAAAAGAGCTTTTTTTCTGCTGAAAAACAGCTCCCAAGCCTTAAGCTAGGTGGGCTTTGCTGTTCCAAGTGCCCAGAGCAAGGCAAAGCCTGCCTAGCTGGGCACTTGGAAGCCATTTTTCAGCAGAATAAAATCACTTTTCCTACTGCAGTATACGGGCACTTTAATACCCGCTTACTACCAATCTGTTATGTTCCTTTAAGTGTCTCATATAATTGCCTGCAGCAATGTGAAGGTCGTCATGTAGGCGTTAGGCCACTGGGGGAACTGGTGAGCATATATATATATAGCTAGGCCAAGGCAGGCTAGTGTTAGTGCAGACCCTAGAGTCTGTGAAGGCCACATGTCACAGGCCTAAGCGAGTCAGCAGAAGTCAAGCAGAGGCAATCCCTAGAGCAAGAGGTACTAAATGTCAAGAGGAGGTACACTGTCTACTGGAGATTCAAGGATATAAGCCAGAAGTAGGGCATTGGGGCCTTGAAGCATCAATTCCAGTCAGGACAAGTCAGGAAGAAAGTAAGGTTCACCTGCAATTCTAAGTCCTGTTGTCTTTCCCTCTGTTATACCTTGCTGGATGTAAGCCTGCTGTAACTGCGACTGTACAAACGTCTATTTTCTGCAACAAGAACTGTGTTAAGAGGTTGCCTGCTGTATTTTCCACTGTTTCAGTAAAGTTGGAATTCTGTTTTCAAGTTACAAGTCTGCACCTCTATTATTCCTACTATAAATACGGTGTGCCACCGTTTACTGGCACTGGCGTCACGACACATCAGGGACTTAGCCATAGGCACGTTAAACTACAACACCAAGGGCACCTCACCTTCCACCTGGCTGTGTCCCTCAAGAACCCAGAGAGTGCCCCAGAGGAACAGCGTGCCGGCCTCTCCATCACTGGCATTCCCCAGGTTAGTTCCACACATTGCCCTGACTTGGGGATGCTACACTACATATCAAATAAAGGCACAAAATACACACAGGCAGTGGCGTAACTACTGGGGAAGCAGGGGAAGCGGCTGCTTCGGGGCCCGGGCTGCCAAGGGGCCCGGCACCCGGCAGCTTGTGTAACAGTTTATTTTCAAGTTAATAATACTGATTGTCCTGCACTGTGTTATCATGTTAAAAAGTTGTTCAGGGCCCCTTCACAGCAGCAGCGGTGGGACCCCCCCTCTCTCTAATCTCTATGATCTATTCTTACTGTCTGTCAGGCCTTAGTACAGCGCGCAGGCTGTATTAAGTCCGCCCACATAGTGAGTCTGAGCAGGGAGCGGCAGGCGGCAGCAGTACAGGAGAGCACAGCACGTCCAGCACCAGCGGTCCAGGGCCCAGCCCAGTGCACAGACAGAGAAGGCTAGGAGTAGCTGCCGCCCCTCCTCAGAGTTATTGAGATTGAGAAGTCAGCACCTCCTGAGCTGCATCTGTGGGGAGGGGTGAACAAAGATGTATTTGTGGCAGTCCTGCAGCCTGTGTAAACTCTGCAGGCAGGTAGCAACTGTCAGGTCCATGTCAGGTATTGTGTGTATTAGACTAGCAGATTGTCTGCCAGATCTTCGCTAGTGATCGTATCGTACTGCTACCGATTACCCGATGAACGAGGAAATGCTTGTTAATTGGTCAATTAGAATCTTTCAACTGGCTGAAAAATCATCATTTGCCGGTGGCAGATCATGCTTTCTAATCACCATTAGCTGCCAGCGAACAACTAGTCAGTATGGGACGAGTGATGGCATTAGCGATCACTCCTCCCCATATGTAATAGCAGTGGTCTCCTCCACTAACAAACAGGCAATTGCCATGACGGAACGTTTAGCTCTCGACAATCGCATGCATGATTGATGTATGTAATACAGAGTGATGCTTGAAATACATTTTCAATCTTCAGTGTGGCAATGCTGTTACCCTCAGTTCACACTTGCGCTTTTTACAGCGCGTTCGAACGCGCTGTAAAACGCCCAACAGGAGAAAACTCATGTTTCCCTATGGGCATGGTTCTCACCTGAGCGTTTTACAGCGCGTTTGAACGCGCTGTAAAACGCCCTACGCTCAAAGAAGTTCTTGAGCTTCTTTGGGGCGTTTTGTCGCGCGTTTGCACCCATAGACTTCAATGGGAACGCGCGTAAAATGCGCGTTTAACACGCGTTAAAGTGTAGATATGCCTTTTTCAATTGGTCTCCAGAGTCACGAACGCGCGTATGACGCGCGTTTCCTATTTGCAAAAACGCGCTGTAATACGCGCGACAAAAACGCGAATCTCAGAAACGCTCAGGTGTGAACCCAGGGTTAGTTACTTTGGTGAAAATGGCGTGACTGACTCCCTTTAATACACTCCATCTTCTGACACTCAGAATGGAATTCAAAATTCATTTAATAAGGATTTCTGGATTCCAGATATTGATGAACTATCCTCAGGGCAGGTCATCAATATCAGATTGATGGTGGCCCCACATCTGACATCCATGCCACTATGGAGGGATGCTATCTATCCTAGACTAATGAAACACCGTCTATAGCTGTGGGGCTCTTATGCGTCAGAGTCCTTGAAATTCAGTGGTGCAAGCTTCTTGGGGGTGTGGATCTACAACAGATAACGGTCAGATGCACTTGTTGGACTGCTGGGACCTCCACAATGACAGTTCAGGGTCTTGAGAGATGGAGGTAGAGTCTTTGGCTCCTAAGGTTGGTTCAGGTGTATGTTCTGGCTCAGTAGAAGCAGTGGTTTCATCTACTGGTAGCAGGACTCAGATTTGTGGCTGGAGGAACTACTGAAGTGGATCAAGCATGGAAGGTAACTCTGAAGTATTTTTTACTGGAGACAATGGCAGCTGGGGTGACTTCCCTTTGCTGCTCATGAACAGGTTCCTGCAGACATTTCTTGAGCTCGTTGCGGTGCCCAGTTGATTGCCACTATTCTCCCGATGGATCTCAAAGACCTTGGTTGAAGGTATGGCTACCACTATATATGGCTCATGCTCCCAGTGACTGTCCAGTTTACTAACTTAGTAATTATTTCTGAGGCAGACCTGATCTCCTGTAAGGGTCTGGCATGGGCATGGAGATCAAAGACTTGTTTTTGCTGGACCTTATCTATTCTGGAGTATACTATTTCTTTGACAACCTCTAGGTGCCGCTGATGCTCCTTCACCCATTAGGTTTGGGGAAGAGGTTGCTTGGAGTCTGGCACAGGGATATCAAGGGCACTGTCCACAGGCAGGTGGCCATGGCATCCAAACATGAGGTAATAGGGAGTGCACCCAGAACAATGAGTTGTATTATTGTACAGGTACACAAGTTCAGGGAGAAGCAATGGCCAGTCAGCCATCTTGTGAAGTGGAACGGTATGTTAATGAGTGTCTAATTAATTTTTTTGAGGGTGGTAAGGTGTAGTGCTCAGTTTTTTGCCATCGTATAGAGCTCAAAGTTCAAAGAACAACTTGGACTTCATGACATCAATATGGCAAAAAGAAGCTCTTCCGAAATTCAGCCGCCGTAGTTTTAGCAGTCAGGTCAGAAACTACAAACTTGGCAATGATCTATGATAGTCATGGCGTACTTAAACCGGATCTGCAGTGTTCTAGTTTCATGTGATCAATGGCCATGATTTCTAACATAGTAACATAGTAACATAGTTTATAAGGCTGAAAAAAGACATCTGTCCATCCAGTTCAGCCTGTTATCCTGCAAGTTGATCCAGAGGAAGTCAAAAAAGCCCCTATGAGGTAGAAGTCAATTTACCCCACTTTAGGGGAAAAAAAATTCCTTCCTGACTCAGGCAATCAGAATAACTCCCTGGATCAACGACCCCTCTCCAGTAGCTATAGCTTTTAATATTATTACACTCCAGACATACATCCAGGCCCCTCTTGAACTCTTTTAGTGAACTCACCATCACCACCTCCTCAGGCAGACAGTTCGATAGTCTCACTGCTCTTACCGTAAAGAATCCTCATCTATGTGTACAAACCTTCTTTCCTCCAGACGCAGAGGATATCCCCTCGTCACAGTCCAGGGGATAAATAGATGATGGAAGAGATCTCTGTACTGACCCCTGATATATTTATACATAGTTATTTGATCTCCCCTGAGTCATCTTTTTTCTAAAGTTAATTACCCTAATTTCGATAATCTTTCTGGGTACTGTAGTCCATCCATTCCAGTTAATACTTTAGTTACCCTCCTCTGAACCATCTCCAGCTCTGCTATGTCTGCCTTGTTCACAGGAGCCCAGAACTGTACACAGTACTCCATGTGTGGTCTTACTAGTGATCTGTAAAGTGGCAGGACTATGTTCTCATCACGGGCGTCTATGCCCCTTTTGATGCAACCCATTATCTTATTGGCCTTGGCAGCACTGACACTGGTTTCTACAATTTAGTTTGCTGTTTACTAAAATTCTTAGGTCCTTTTCAATGTCGGTGTTACCCAGTGTTTTATCATTTAGTATGTACTGGTGACTTGCATTATTCCCTAAAGGGCTTTAACTCACTATTGAGTGTAGAGGGGCTCGCTGTTTATATTTCTCCCTTCTAGTCACAGCACAGGTCGGGCACTTATGGCACCAGGTTTCCCTGTCAGGCATAATGCTAATCTAGTAAAAGCGCTGCCTAATGGTGTCTCCAGTCATTTGCGTTCCAAAATGCCCGGACCTGTTATGATACATGTTCATCACCATTTTGTCTTCTCTGTGGGGCACTGCTATCTGATGGCACTCATAGGTGACAGGGTTAAGCGTCCTCCAGAGGAGTAGACCTTTTTTCAGAAAATGTTGTTTCCCCTCTCGCCAGAGACTAACCAATTCCGGGTCATCCCTCTTCTTCTGGATCCTCTCAGGTGGTCGTCCGCTGGAAAAGTAGTCAAGCAGCATCCCCGATTATACTCTCTGCTTGATAGCTGAGCCACAGTTCCTTCTGTATTGGTGGTGTAAGGTCCTAGAGAGAGCATGGCTCCAGAGGTCTTAGGCCTGTGGTGCTGGTTGCCATGCTAAGCAAACTGGGAATAGAATACAGGTGTCTCTATATCTTCCTACTGTTCTTCTGCAGAAACAAATTCTTTTTGAGCAAGGCTTTAGCTTTGTCATTAGTCTTGCCTGCCCAGTATGTGATGGAGAAATTGAAGTTTGCAAGTCTAGTGTAACAGTGGCTGCTGACCGCTGGTGTTCTCTTATTCATCGCCGTGGTCCTGGGCTCCATGTTTGGGTCAACACTGTCCTCCATGGCTGCCTCCATTATTGTCCGTGTCCAGCCGCATTGCAGGGCAGATAACGGGGGTGATCAGCTGCCGGCGTCTCTCTATTCATCACTGCAGTCCTGAGCTCTGTCCTTGCAGGTGCCAGTCTCCCTGAACACCATCACCACGGTTTCCTTCCAGCCCTGGGCACAACATGCCTTCCAGCCTGTTCCCTGTAGCACTGTTCCCTGTTTAAGGGCCGCCGTGCATCACTTCCTGTGATTTAGGGGTTAAGCACATGTGACCTGTGCTGACCTTCTGACCAATCCCAGCCTTCCTGCACCTAGATAAGTGGTCCAGCCCTCTTCCCAGGTGCCTGAACGTCAAAGGTCCTTGTGTCCTGCTAAGGTTGCTTTCGTATTCTGGTTTCTCTTTGGAAAGTATAAATATTTTTGCTTTCGTACGTGATTGTGTTCCTGAACTTCTTACCCGTGCTTGTCTTTTGGATTCCACTACCTGTCTGATCTTTGCCTGCTCCATCTCTACTCTGCTGTTACTGACCCGGATTGACATGTACCTTTGCCGCTTACCCTGACCCACTGCTTGTACGACTTTGCCTCTGCCTTATCCTCTGGTCCTGCACTGTTGTTCCTTGTTACAACTCGGCCTGTAGACTATGACCGTATCTCTGGTACCTTGCACTGGTAACCCCTGATCCACCTGGGCCAGCTGCTTTGTGTGCCAACCAACCTCAAGAGGTATCGATCTGGTGTTCTCCTTGGGAAAGTCTCTCCCTACCATCAGGGGTACTGTGAAGAACTAGGGGTTCACTTAGACAATGCCCTTAGAGGAAGTTGGTCACATTGCACATTGGGTCTGCACTCACTGGTTCCTGACACCTAGAAGCCTATCTTTTCTCCAGAGCTCACAGAGGTGCAGTGTTTAAGTGAGCCAGCAGGTTATTATTGGTATAAACCTGGAAGGTTGTGGCAACCAAATAGTCCTTAAACGTCTCTGTTATGGCCCACACCAAGGCCAAGAACTCTAGTTTAAAAGAGCTATAATTTTGGTTATTTCACTTCAGATCCCGCAGGGATCTGCTGGTGTAGGCAATGATTCTCCTAGTCCCAGCTTGCACCTGAGACAGTACGGCTCCTAAGCCTTTTTTACTGGTTTCTGTATAGAGACAGAATGGCTAGTCAGAGTCTGGATAACCCAGGATTGGTGATTCTAGGTTTTTTCTTGAGTAGCTAAAAAGCGGCTTCTTTCTCCTCACTACACTCAACTGGTATTTTAGCATCTTGACAGTTTTTAGGATGACCCTTCAAGAGCTCCTGGAGAGGTTCTGCAATTTGTGTGAACTGCGGTATAAACCTCCTGTAATAACTCGCAAAACCAACAAAGCTCTTGATCTGTTTGACCGTCTTTGGAGTGGGCCAGCTTTGTACAGCAGCTATTTTATCAGGGTCTAGCTTCACGCCTTCAGCACTCACAACATGGCCCAAATACTTTACTTGTAGCATCAAAAGGTGACACTTTGGAAGGCTATATCTTTAGCCCATTTTGTGCAAGTCTGGAATACTTTGGCCTGATGCTGCAAGTGCTCCTTATAGGTGTTTTCTTCATAGGAATAGATGATTACATCATCCAGATATAGTAAGACAGTTTTGAGGTTCTTGGGCCTAAGACATCTTTCCATCAGCCTCTGGAAGGTTCCCGGGGCATTGCAAAGCCCAAACAACATGTAATTCAACTCAGTCTGGCCCATTGGGATAGTGAAGGCCGTCTTCTCCTAATCCTCAGGTGCCATGGGGACCTGCCAATAGTTGCTGGTTACAATGTTGAAATGTAGGCAGCTGATCCCAGGGCTGTAAGGGACTCCTCAATACCTGGCAGTATGTACACATCTTTATGCGTGATATCATTGATCTTGTGGTAAGCTACATAGGACGGGATGGTCACATCCTCTTTTTTCACCAGTACCAGAGTTGCAACCGATGGACTGTGGCTATCCTGGATGACGTTCACTTCCTTCATATCCTGTATCATCTTCTTCACCTGATACATGGCTGGAGGCATGGCTCTGTATTTTTCTTTGATGGGAGGATGAGTGCCTGTTGGTATGTTGTGCTGTATATGGTTGGCTTTACCATAGTCCATGGAGTCTTTGCAGAAGGTTTGGTGGTGTTTCCTTGTCACACCAAGCACACCTTCAACCAGTTCAGCAATGGTTGTGTTGTCTCCAACATGCAGTTTGGCCCAGGAGGGCTGGTCAGGAGGGTCTGTGGCTGGATTTGCTGCTTGGAGTGACTGTTGTGCAGCAATGGCAGGGGTGTTTACGATGTCCTGAAGATTAACTTGGAGCAGATGGGGAACGGAGTAGTGCGTCTTCAACTCCACAGGTTGATCGCTTAGGCACCCTCCCTTGAGACATGTGACCAGGCTCCTAGCTGCCAGAACATGGGGAAGGTCTCCCAAATACAATGGCTCCACTAAGGCCTGATAATCCTGGCCTTGTATACCTATGCTGGCATGACACCCTAACAAAGTCTTTGCTCCAGGCTGCAGCTTGGCAGGTTGAACATCCCTGATGCGGGCACGGTATATTTCTCCTTTTTGATTGACCAACCTCTTTTGGACAGATAACACCTTAATGGTCTGGTAAATGGCTCTCTGTCATTATCTTGCACCCGGATTACAATAAACCTTTGCCATGAGAGCTTGATGTCTCCAATCTGCAGGGTAGGCATCTAATACCCATGTACGGGCACGGGTTTTCCATTGCTGCTAATGATATTTTACTAGTATTCAGTGGACTGAGTCAGCGGAGCCCCTTTCCCATTTTCAAACGCTGCTTGGCAGATAGTTGTCATCTGGGACCTGGTGTTTAATAAAGGTTTTTTGGGGGATTTTAATATTGATGACTTATGCTCAGAATAGGTTATCAATATCAGATTGGTGGAGTCCTACACCCCACAAGCCCACTGATGAGCTGGTTGAAAAGAAGGCTGCGCTCACACAGAGTTTATCTGTTCACTGTAGACATTGCAGCAGGAAAATAATGAGGCATGAGGGTTTGAAGATGAAAGATAAGGTTGAAGATAGACCCCCAACGGCTGCAGATTTTCTCCTAAATGAAAATAAAATACTGCTTAATACAATGGAAACACTATACTCACCACCTCTGGTGCTTCCTTGGGTCCTTGCTTAGTCCCATGTCCTCCTGTAATGATGTCTCCTCACATGTGAAGAATCAGTCAGGCGACGGGGTGTAGTATCTAAGTAGTATCTATGTAGTATATAATTTTAGTTGTATGAACAGCGCTGTATGTGGATTTACAAGTAGAAAGTCCACAGCGTATTATAATGCCAGTAATGTTAATTTAGATTATTACATAAACATACTGTGTATATTTTCTAAGCAGACTATGACCTGCAGTGCATATTATTAAAGCATGCAGGGACGTGCACACATAGGGCTCAAAGGGGGCTTGAGCCCCTGCCCCCTTCTGCCCGTGTTTTTTTTGTATTTTTGTTTTGATGTTGTCCCCCAAGGCAAGCAGCCTGTCACTGACTGGTTGGGCACTTTATTTTCTCAATTGGGCTGCAAGTGCCGGGCACCCGCCCAGCCTGCGTGCCGGGCCCATGCGGCGCATCCGCACCCGCAGCAATATTCAGCCAGAGCTGCAGTCCAGTCAGATCCCCCCCATAACAGTGTCATCCACAGATTCCCCATAACATTGCCATCCAAAGGTCCCCCATAACAGTGTCATCCACAGGTCCCCCATAACAGTGTCATCCACAGGTCCCCCATAACAGTGTCATCCACAGGTCCCCCATAACAGTGTCATCCACAGGTCCCCCATAACAGTGTCATCCACAGGTCCCCCATAACAGTGTCATCCACAGGTCCCCCATAACAGTGTCATCCACAGGTCCCCCATAACAGTGTCATCCACAGATCCTCCATAATAGTGTCCTCCACAGATCATTGTTATCACTGTTTCATACACAGATTCCCCCATAACGGTGTCATCCACAGATCACCACTAGTTCAAAACCCACCAAAAGCACACCTTTTGGTTCAAAATATTTTTTTTCTTATTTTCCTCCTCAAAAACCTAGGTGCTGCTGCTGTTCGCGCCCCCGTAGCCTCCCCCCCGGCCACCTGACACGCTACATTGTGCGTAATGCGAAATTATGACAAGTGCCCTTTTTTTTTTTTTACTTAAGCCCCTGCCCTTCAAAATGTCTGTGCACGTCCCTGAAAGCATGTCAGTGTCTGCTGGGGAGGTGTCGTGGGTCTGTGGCGGAATTTCCTATTGAAGTCAATAAGGAAGTCAAAATAAATCCTGTTTGCTGTGGATTACCTGAAGAGCAACATGTGTAAATCCTACAGAACAAAAACAGTGTTTAAAATAATACAGATATACTTACTGCCCCCGGTGCGTCGGTGGCTCCCTTGATTGGTCTCATTCCTGTCCCTGTATAACTCGTTCCCCTGCAATGAAGCCTAAAGCAGTGGCGTACACACAATCTATGGGGCCCCGGTGCGAAACTGATCCATGGGCCCCCCATTTCTGAGAGCGCTGCTAATGGCCACTTCAGCCCCAGTTTACTACTAAAATTAAACGTCTTGGCTAAATAGAGTATATTACAAAAATGTAACCTAGCACTTGCCGTTTCCGTGCGGCTAATCCGCTGCGTGAATGAGTGCCAAGCCCCGCTCCAGACAGCAGAGACACAGAGCACTAACATGATTGATAATGCTCCGTGCCTCTCTGTGATCTTTTAACTACAAAATCACGGTGACAACTTTATCTCACTGTGATTTTGTAGTAAAAAGATCACAGAGAGGCACGGAGCAGAATCAATTATGTTACTACTCCGTATCTCTGCTGTCTGGAACGGGGCTTGGCTCTCTTTCACACAGCGGATTACCCGTACAGGATCCGCTCGTGTTAAAGAGCCCTAACCCCAATGCACGGCTACACTCACCCAGTCCTAACTAATAAAATCTGGTCCTACCTCATCCAAAGTGTCGCTGGCGTCGGCGTGATGTCCACTGGATCCAAAACAAGGTCCCTGTGGTGAGAAAAAGAATAATCACATCAGGAAGGGATGGAGACTGACCCTGTGAAATCACCAGCAGGGGGCGCTTTGTTGGCCTTTAAGACTGAGCCATGCCAATGTATAGCAGGGTAATCTAGTGCTACCACACAGTACTAATGCCCACCTTGAGGCCCCTCATAGTACTAATGCCCACCTTTGTTCCTGTAACAGTAGTTATACTCAGATATGTGCCCCCTCACAGTAGTAATGCCAAATATGTGCCCCCTCACAGTAGTAATGACCAGAATATGTGTCCCCTCACAGTAATATGCCCAGATATGTGCCCCCTCACAGTAGTAATGCCAAATATGTTCCCCTCTCACAGTAGTAATGCCAGATTATGTGTCCCCTCACAGTAATATGCCCAGATATGTGCCCCCTCACAGTAGTAATGCCAAATATGTGCCCCCTCACAGTAGTAATGCCAGATTATGTGTCCCCTCACAGTAATATGCCCAGATATGTGCCCCCTCACAGTAGTAATGCCAAATATGTGCCCCCTCACAGTAGTAATGACCAGAATATGTGCCCCTTCACAGTATTTATGCCCAGTTATGTGCCCCCTCAAAGTAGATATGCCCAGATATGTGCCCCCTCAGAGTGGTTATGCCAGATTATGTGCCCCTTCAAAATATTTATGCCCAGATATGTGCCCCCTCACAGTAGTTATGCCACATTATGTGTCCCTCACATTAGATATGCCCACATATGTGCCCCTCACAGTGGTTATGCCAGATTACCTGCCCCCTCACAGTAGTTATGCTTTCATATGTGCCCCCTCAATCCTCATAGTTATGCCTTCATACGTGCCCCCCCTCACAGTAATGCCTGATTAGGTGCCCCCTCAAATTAGTTATGCCCCCCCCCCTGCCTCTTGCCCTTTGCCTCTTGCCCCCAGTCTGCAGCCTTAGAAAAAATAAATAAATACTTACCTTCTTCCCTGACGACAGGCTCCCTCACTCATCGCGCTGCTGTCTGTGCTGAAGGCAGATTCCCGGGTTTTCAGATCTCCTCCCACAGCCAGCAGCGCGATCTGGGGCCAGCAGGGGGAGCTCCTGAGCTGTGAAGAGCAGTGAAGCAGGGATGAAAGAGGTTTCCCTGCTTCACTCCGGAAAATAAAAAATGCCTGCCGGGTGTGAGTGAGTGCGCGAATTTATTGCGAATATCGGCACTTAGCAACATCCCTAGCAACCAATAGGAAAGTTGCCTACCCCTTAGTGTTGATCGTGAATATTCTAATTGCAAACTTTTATCGCGAATATATTACATTGCAGATTTTCGCAATCAAGTAAATAATGACTGGAGACCATGAATTCTCGAATTGGCGAATATTTGGCCCAAAATTCGCGAAATATCGCAAATTCGAATATTGCCTATACTGCTCATCACTACTGATAATCTGCCCGAAAATTGCCTTGTCCAAATCCACCTATATTACATTTGACAAGGCAATCTATGATGGACCCAACAGTGGCCAGGAGTCCCTTTTTGTAATATAGATATAGTCGTGACGCCAGTTGCAGTGAAGCAACAAGGGCACAGTCCCCTTTTTAGTGATACTATGTTAGATAGTGGTACCCAGGTGTAGGAATGCCAGAGTGGTGTAGGGGGGCCTAAATGTCCCTTAAGATGTTGCGCACATGTCACGGTGCTCCTACTTGGATTAGAGTTGTTTCGGTACCAAAATTTTGATTCGGTATCGATACCATAAAAAAGTATTGCGATACTCGATACCATTCGATACCACGCGGAAAAAAAAAACGCCAAATAAATCTGCGTGCATTCCACATTTTATGGAACCGCCGGCTCATAATACAACAGTCCTATCCTACTTTTTTACGGCGACTAAAAGAAAATGGCGAATCGTGCATTTTTTTTTATGGCGTTCACCGCATAAAAGTGGATTTTTTAATAGTTTGGGACGCGGCGATATGTAATATTTTATTTATTGTTTATTTTTATATGTAAAATTGGGAAACTTTTTTTTTTTCTTTTACAGTTTATTTATTAACTATTTCCCCCCTTAGGGGCAAGAACCTGGAATCATTTTCATCCTATTCACCCTGATACAGCTCTATCAGGGTGAATAGGATCTCACCCTCTCCCTGCTGCCCAGTGCATACAGCAGCAGGGAGCAGACTATGGCAGCCAGGACTTCAGGAGCGTCCTGGTTACCATGGTAACCGATCGGAGCCCCAGCATTACACTGCTGGGGCTCCGAACACTGCCACTGCCACCAATGAGGAGGAGGCAGGGGCGTAACTATAAGTGACTGGGCCCCACAGCAAATTTTTGTATGGGGCCCCACGCGCTTCGCAGTCAGTGGGGGAACAGATAAGGGCCAGGGCCCAGGGTGCAGACAGGAGCCAGGGAGGTGCAGACAGGGGCCAGGCGGGCACAGAAAGGGCCAGGGAGGCGCACACTGGGGCCAAGGGGGCAGAGACAAGGGCGAGGGAGGCACAAACAGGCACCAGGGTGAGCCCAGATAAGGGCCAGGGCCCAGAGGTGCAGACAGGGGCAGAGGAGAAGCAGACAGAGGCCAGAGGGGCACAGAAAAAGCCATGTTGGCGCACAAAAAGACCAAGGGGGCAGAGACAAGGGCCAGGGAGGCACAGCCAGGGGTGGGCACAGATAAGGGCCAGAGGGGCACACGCAGGGGCCAAGGGGGCAGAGACAAAAGCCAGGGAGGTGCAGCCAGGGGTGGGCACAGATAAGGGGCAGGGGGCACACACAGGGGTCAAGGGGAGCAGAGACGAGGGCCAGGAAGGCGCAGCCAGGGGCGGGCACAGATAAGGGCCAGGGGGGCACACGCAGGGTCCAAGAAGAGCAGAGACAAGGGCCAGGGAGGCACAGCCAGGGGCACAGACAAAGGCTGGGGGGGGCACAGATAAGGGCCAGAGGGGTGCAGACAGGGGCCACAGAGGCACAGATAAGGGCCAAGGGGGAGCACAGATAAGGGCCAGGGGTGCACATAGGGGCCATGAGCAGAGCTAGCTGGTGGGTGGGTCCATGGGGGGGCGTTTCTGGCCGGGCAAACTTTGTTAGAAAATCAAATCATCTCTGAACTCTCAACTGACTGTGTGAGAGTCAGGAGAGGTGAATAGAGCAGCGGCAGCACGAGCTGACAGGGGGCACACAGGCAGCGCAGAGAGCCACACACATCATCACATTCTTTACATACCTGAAGCCCGACACAGTGACTGATGTGCGGGTGCTGCTCTGCTGCTCATCTCTTGCCTGTGTCTCAGGTCAGCAGTTGGACTGACTCGGGGGGCGGGGCTAAGTAAGGCTCCGATGATGGAAAGGTCGGCACTGCAAGGGGCCCGGGCTGGCCTGAGAAACTTTATTAATTATTAACTCCTTGGTGTTATGCTGCCAGGCGCCGGGCCCTTGTCAGCCCGGGCCCCGACTTCCCTGTAGTTACGCCACTGGGAGGAGGTGAGGGACCCTGTGGCCACTGCCACCAATGCTTTATTACTGTGGGGAGGAAGGGGGAAACAGGGGAGCCACACTGGCCACCAATGTTTTAATACAGGGGACTGGGGGCGGCAGCAGCACTGGCCAGCAATGCCTAGTACCGTTTGGTATATAAATGCAGGCAGAACAGAAGCACAGGCTGCCGGCACCTGCCTGTGACCCAGCACTGCGATCGGAGGCAATTAACCCCTCAGGTGCGGCACCTTAGGGGTTAATTGCCGCGGATCGCAGTGCTGGGTCTGAGCAGGTACGCAGCAGCTCTGTTCTGCCTGCATTTATGCAATCTACTTGCATTGCTGGCCATTGTGCCCGCCTCCTCCTCCACTCCACCTCTCCCTCTATTGGTTGCAGCGGCAGCACAGGGGAGGAGAGACTGCCTCCTTCTCCTGTGCTGCCGAGGAGAACATGGCCGCGCTGAGAGCAGCGCAGCCACGCTCTCCTATACTGGGCTGTGCAGTAGCGCAGCCCAGTATCGATAAAATACTTTTCCTGGTATCGAGTGCGATACCAGAGAAAAGTATCGATTGGGTATCGAAAGTTCGATACCCGAAACAACCCTAACCTGGATACCCTGGAACCCCAAGGCGTTGTCGTCCGAAGGAGAGAAAATAGGGGGAATAATTGAGAGATTTGAAGAAATAAATTGAGTCCAGACCTTGTATATACATATATTCCAATCAAGAAGAAAGTCAAGCGGCACTGCTTGGATGCTATTAAATCCACCTTGTATAGCACGCTATTCCCAGATAGACCTGCAGTCAGTAGCTCCCGTGGTGCTCAGGCATGTATAAATGTAGTGACAGTTCATATAATGAAAAGTAACAAATTCCAGAAAGTGAAACTGGCGGCACTCACCGGGTCGTTGAAATGTTCTTTATTGCTTTAATCCATAAGGTTAAAATCGGACATGGAGCGGACTTCCCCTAAATCAGAGAGACAGGCTACAGCGACGGCCGTTTCGCGCAATAGATGCGCTTCTTCTGGCTAGCATGTACGTCCTGGCGTGCGTCCATGCCGAGATTAAATAGCGCTTGTTACTCTGCTACCTAGGTAACAAAGTCACGCTCCACACCGGACGTTAAAATACAAACAGTAACGAAAGTACGACACATGTATATTGACGGATACATATTCAAATAGTGCTATAATTGCAGTTTATTCAGTGAACTTGGTCTGTACCAAGAGGCAATGTGTACACTACCGCTATCACACACATGATTTTGCCCTGCATATAAACAATTGTATTGCCTACTTCTCTTATATATGTACAGACATATCGTTTTTATCATTTAAGCCCAGTTGCCCCATTGCTCTTGTTCGGATTATCCATCTGGACTCGCGCTGCAACAGAGATCTATGTCTATCTCCTCCTCTTAAAGGGGTAGTAACCTTTTCTAAGCCCGCTAATTTTTAACACTGTGGGTTCGCATTATGACAATGGCGAACATGCTCAATAAGGCGTGGACTGCCTCTCCCTGTTTTTACTGAATATATGTGCTCCCTGAAGCGTTCACGTAGGGGCCTAATTGTTTTTCCAATATAGAAGGCTTGACACTCACAAATTATCGCATACACAACATAGGTAGTGCCGCAGTTTATGAACTGCTTTATTCTATGCGTCACACCTCCTATATTCAAAACCTTACTCTGGAGGAAGTGTTGACAATAGGAACATGAGCCACATTTAAAATTACCCCTGGGTCTATTGGGTAACCACATGTTATTCTGTGCCGGTTTAATTGCACTATGGACCACTTGGTCACCTATAGTTTGACATCTTTTAAATGCTATTAAGGATTTTTGATCAGTTATACCCTGTAGGGCCCCATCTGCTTTTAAGAGATCCCAGTTATTATAGATGGCTTTCCTTATAATTGCTGCTCCTGGACTGTGTTTGAAAACAAAAGAGAATTCATCAGGATTCCCCCTGGTTTTTGGACCCTCACTAAGGAGCTCCTGTCTTGAACGGATGGCCGCTTTAGACATAGCCGTGTATACTTCAGTTTGGGAATACCCCCTAGCAATCAAACGTTCAGACAATGCATTCGCCTGTTGCCAGTAACTCCTTTCTGTGCTGTTTATCCGCCGAAGTCGTATAAATTGTCCGTAAGGTACGGCACGAGTTACAGCTAGCGGATGAAAGCTAGACTTTAGGAGTAATGAATTAGTAGCCGTTGGTTTGCGATATCCCTCAGTAGCAACAATTCCCTTATCTATAATGACTTTAACATCAAGGAAGTCTAAACTTTGACCTCCAAAATTCATTGTAAATTTCATATTCATGTTATTGCTATCATTTAGGTATTTCACAAACCCTCGGCACTGGCTTTCATTTCCTGACCAAATCAAAAATACATTGTCGACAAAGCGGAGAAACAGTTGTATATACCGCAGAAAGGGGTTATTGACAGTGAAGACATATTTGTCTTCAAATACCGCCAGGTATAGGTTGGCGAATGTACACGACACTGGTGTCCCCATCACCGTTTCCCATACCTAGCGGTACCATTGCTGGTCAAACACAAATACGTTATTCTTCAAAATAAAATTCAATGATTCCTCAATGAAGGTACAAAATAAAGCGTTCTTACTGGTTCTTTTTAGTACCTCTCTAATAGCTGCAACTCCTAAATCATGGGGGATCCTAGTGTATAGGGATTCCACGTCCAAAGACACTAAGTGATACTCCTTCTGCCACTCAACGACTTGAAGTGCGCGTAGGAAATCACCAGTGTCTTTTAGATATGTGGGGGTACCATATAGTAAGGGCCGTAATAGCCAATCTATATACTTAGAGATCTGTTCTGTAGCTGATCCTATACCCGCCACAATGGGACGGCCGGGCGGTTGAATAAGAGATTTATGTATTTTGGGTACACAATACCAAACCGGGACTCTAGGGAATTCCGGGACTAATTTCTCTATAATATTTTCTGGCAAAAACTTTACCTCTACATATTTATTCAACAGATTCACCAAATCTGCTTTTATACATGGTACCGGGTCACTCGACAGTTTGATATGTGTCTGAATCATTGAGTTGTCTCCTGGCTTCCACCATATAAAACTCCCTGGTCATAAGGACCACATTACCCCCCTTGTCGGCCGGTTTAACTATTATATCTTGATGTGCAGTTAACCAATTTAGGGCTTTTTGCTCCTCTTTAGTAACATTTGGTGGTGCTGCTGGATACATCAGCGCATTCACCTCCTTTTGTACTTTCTTATAAAAAAGGTCAACTGCAGAGCCGGCCGGCAGAGGGGGCACTAATGTGGACCATATTCCCCCCGTAAATCTTGTGGACGTCATCCCCTCTGTGGGTTGGCTATTGATGGTACTCTCATCCATTAACGCTATCAGGGCTTCCTGCTCTTCCTGATCAAAGTGTTCCTCTACATAAAAATGATGAACAGTTATATGTGCTGGGATCTCCCCTGCGCATGGTTTTCTAGGGACCGTAAGCGTGTTAGCAAACATTTTTTTACGTGCTAATTTGCGGATATTTTTATATAAATCGACTTCAAAATCATCCATTTTGAATTGCTGTACTAGGCTGAACCCCAGTCCTTTATTAAGGACTGAGGTGCAGCCCAGGGGCAATTCATATGGGGTGAGGTTAATCACAGTATTGTCAAACTGAGGTGCGATTCTTGGTTCATGTTCTTCTTTTATTGTCTCCACGTGACTTGTCTCCTGCGTCTGGTTGATTTCCTGAACGTATTGCTTCTGGTGGTTCCTTCTGCGTCCTCGGCCCCTTCTAATTCGCCTAAAGGGGGCTGTTTTCCACCATTAGGCTTATTAAACGGGTTGGCACTTCCCTCTGACTGGCTGGAGTCTGAATCGGTGGTCCAGAAATCTGAGCGATTTTTTTTTCTTCTCTGAGGACGTCTGGACCTCTGTTTTTTCTTATTCCATTCAAAAACACAATCGTTTTCGTAATCATTTTTGTCCCGTAGGAATTTATCCTTTTTCCTTTCTTTTATTTCTATTTAGGTGATGGTTAACTTTTTATTCAATCTCTTCTCGAAATTGGAACTGTAACTCAGTTAATCTTTCCTTCAATCTTTCACATGCTCCTGTTAATTTAGCTGTGGTTTTCTTGTATTCTTGTTGGTCTCTCTTTAGGACTAACTTCTAAATTTGTTTAGAAAATTGTAAGTTCATGTCTTTCCAGGCAGTGGCAAAGTCATCATCATCTTCATATTGTAATATTTCTTTGTACACCCGAAGGCCCCTTGGGACCCGGTCACTATCATGATAAGAGGTGAGTGATTTTACAGTCCAAAACAATCGAACCTCTTCATGGAGTATACATTGTCTCTTTCGTTACACTCAATGAAAAAGGAGTCCGCTCCTTCTCTGCCCATATTCAGACTGTCAGGTGCGTTTTTGTGGTTATCCTCAGGAGCTGCTATTAGTGGTGTGGCACCCCTGGTGTGCTCAGCTTCTAAAGTAGACATATTGTATAGGCATATATTCCAATCAAGAAGAAAGTGAAGCGGCACTGCTCGGGTGCTATTAAATCCACCTTGTATAGCACGCTATTCCCAGATAGACCTGCAGTCAGTAGCTCCCGGGGTGCTCAGCCATGTATAAATGTAGTGACAGTTCATATAATGAATAGTAACAAATTCCAGAAAGTGAAACTGGCGGCACTCATCGGGTCGTTGAAATGTTCTTACTCCTAAAGTCTAGCTTTCATCCGCCAGCTGTAACTCGTGCCGTACCTTACGGACAATTTATACGACATCGGCGGATAAACAGCACAGAAAGGAGTTACTGGCAACAGGCGAATGCATTGTCTGAACGTTTGATTGCTAGGGGGTATTCCCAAACTGAAGTATACACGGCTATGTCTAAAGCGGCCATCCGTTCAAGACAGGAGCTCCTCAGTGAGGGTCCAAAAACCAGGGGAAATCCTGATGAATTCTCTTTTGATTTCAAACACAGTCCAGGAGCAGCAATTATAAGGAAATCTATCTATAATAACTGGAATCTCTTGGAAGCAGATGGGGCCCTACAGGGTATAACTGATCAAAAACCCTTAATAGCATTTAAAAGATGTCAAACTATAGGTGACCAAGTGGTCCATAGTGCAATTAAACCGGCACAGAATAACATGTGGTTACCAAATAGACCCAGGGGTAATTTTAAATGTGGCTCATGTTCCTATTGTCAACACTTCCTCCAGAGTAAGGTTTTGAATATAGGAGGTGTGACGCTTAGAATAAAGCAGTTCATAAACTGCGGCACTACCTATGTTGTGTATGCGATAATTTGTGAGTGTCAAGCCTTCTATATTGGAAAAACAATTAGGCCCCTACGTGAACGCTTCAGGGAGCACATATATTCAGTAAAAACAGGGAGAGGTAGCCCACGCCTTATTGAGCATGTTCGCCATTGTCATAATGCGAACCCACAGTGTTTAAAATTAGCGGGCTTAGAAGAGGTTACTACCCCTTTAAGAGGAGGAGATAGACATAGATCTCTGTTGCAGCGCGAGTCCAGATGGATAATCCGAACAAGAGCAATGGGGCAACTGGGCTTAAATGATAAAAACGATATGTCTGTACATATATAAGAGAAGTAGGCAATACAATTGTTTATATGCAGGGCAAAATCATGTGTGTGATAGCGGTAGTGTACACATTGCCTCTTGGTACAGACCAAGTTCACTGAATAGACTGCAATTATAGCACTATTTGATTATGTATCCGTCAATATACATGTGTCGTACTTTCGTTACTGTTTGTATTTTAACGTCCGGTGTGTGGAGCGTGACTTTGTTACCTAGGTAGCAGAGTAACAAGCGCTATTTAATCTCGGCGTGGACGCACGCCAGGATGTACATGCTAGTCAGAAGAAGTGCATCTATTGCGCGAAACGGCCATCGCTGTAGCCTGTCTCTCTGATTTAGGGGAAGTCCGCTCCATGCCCGATTTTAACCTTATGGATTAAAGCAATAAAGAACATTTCAACGACCCGGTGAGTGCCGCCAGTTTTACTTTCTGGAATTTGTTACTATTCAGACCTTGTATATAGTTGAACAGCAGCTTTACTTGAATAAACATTCATCAGAAAACAATCTTCTAACTTTGTCTGTAGGCAGCGGCGGCCGGTCACAGCAGGAGTTGAACGCTTCTACTGTGGAAGCGTTCAACTCCATAGTGATCTGTATCGCCTTCCTCAGGACAGAGATACAGATGGCTGTGCTGTGCTGCGGCAAGGGAGGGAGAGGCGTCTCCCTTCCCTGTTCCTCTAATAGGCTGCGGGCCTTGTGCCGGCAGCCTATCAGAGGCCAGTGCAGGCGGCGCGATGGCGTCACCGTGCCGCCTGAGCAGTACAGAGCGGGACACAGGCCGGAAGAGGCCTGCATCGCATCGCTTCCAAGGAGGTAAGTATGAGTAATTTATTTTATTATATCGGCTAATTTTACTGCCACATTGGACTTATTACTGGCACATTGGGGGGGAGGGAGGCAGCAGAGAGGAGACTGGCACATGGTGGGGGGAATTGGCACTTATTACTGGCACATGAGGGGTGGCAGCAGAGAGGAGACTGGCACATGATGGGTGTGTGTGGGAGGGGGGGGGGAATTGGCACTTACTACTGGCACATGGGGGGTGTCAGCAGAGGGGAGACTAGCACATGATGGGGGGAGAATTAGCACTTATTACTGGCACATGAGGGGTGGCAGCAGAGAGGAGACTGGCACATGATGGGGGGATTGGCACTTATTACTGGCACATGGGGAGGTGGCAGCAGAGGAGAGACTGGCACATGATGGGGGGGGGGAAATTGGCACTTATTACTGGCACATGGGGGGGGGCAGCAGAGAGGAGACTTGCACATGATGGGGGGAGAATTGGCACTTATTACTGGCACATGGGGGTCAGCAGAGAGGAGACTGGCACATAATGGGGGGCATCTATAGGGGCACCTTACTGGCACATTATTGGCACTCAATATAGGTGCGGGTCCCAGCGGTGGGACCCACACCTATAAGACAATGGGGGCATATCCTAACGATATGCCCCCAATGTCCAAGATGGGAATGCCCCTTTAAACTATAGTCCGGCCCTCCAACGGTCTAAGGGACAGTGAACTGGCCTGCTGTTTAAAAAGTTTGAGGACCCCTACTTTAGAGGCTAGTCTGTCTCTAGCTTTATCCAGGGAACACTTTCTCCTCCTGGCTCCTAAAGGCTTCCAAGTTATGGCCTCTAGATCCAGCAGAGCTGAAGATGCTCTAGCTGGTCTATACAGAGCTCGTCCAGCAGGGATGGGCTCCTGCTTCCATCCTCGGAGAAGGGGTACTCTATTCTGCACTCCTAACTAGCTAAACTCCTCCCTAGAGGGAGAAAATAGAATGGAAAGAAGGTTCCATTCTAGGCAAGGTAGCTCTACCATGTATGCCGCCATCTGCTGGTGAACCAGGCACATTACACTTGAACAGTTACATACCAGATTATGACTACACATTTTGCAGTACCTGGAAATAAACACATAGGTGAGATACAGGTTAACCATAGGAGATAGTAGAGGGGTACAGAAGTGGCAATGCACCTCTGGGGCATTAAAAATCAGTATAATGGGTGGACAGAGGCCAGTAAGGGACCAGAGACGTGTTACCTTGGGTTCGCTGGCAGAGGTCAGCGTAGTGTTTTTTAGTTTACAGCTAGGCTGTTTTTAATAGGTGAAATATGCACCAGTTCTGCACCAAAATCCTCATGATTTCATATGGATTTGCTGCTGCAGATTTCCCTGTGGATTCTTGCAGAATTGCTGTCGACATTTTCCACCACAGTTCTGTTAGGTGGGAATTTAACCTTATTTGGCTACTGTGTGGCTCTGTCATGTGTGTCCCATACTGTATGGTTCCTCTAATCAGGTCAATGCTCAGGTGAGTGAGCAGATGCTCCAGAATAGACTATAAGCGACAGAGAAAGGAATGATGGCCAAACTAATGGAACTCCTCACCCACTGTCCACTTCATACCAATCAGACTCAAAAAAAATCCATCAAGAAGAGCAGCCCGCTTTCTTTATCAATATCTCACACTCTTCCTAGTAAGGTCTAACAGTGTTAGGCCTTATTCACACAGTCAGTGTTTGGTCAGTGCTTTTCATCAGCAATTGTGACCCAAAACCAGGAGTGGGGCTTACACAGAGATAAGGTATAAGGCCTCTTGCACACGAACATGTGCTGGTCGTACCCATGCTGCGGACCACAAATTGCGGTCTGCAATGCACGGCCACTGACCGTAGGGCAGCAGCATGTGGATCGCGGACCCATTCACTTTAATGGGGTCCGCGATCCGTACGTTCCGCAAAAAGGTAGAACAAGTTCTATCTTTTTTGCGAAACAGAGGCACGGAAAGGATCCCCAAGGAAGTACTCCATAGTGCTTCCGTTCCGTTGATCTGTTCCGCACCTCCAGATTTGCAGACCCGTTCAAGTAAATGGATCCCCATCCATGAGGCGGAATGCACACTGCCGCTGCCCCGTGTAATGTGGACCTGCCGTATGTGGGCCGCAATACAGCCACGGGGGACATACGGTCGTGTGAAAGAGGCCTAAGGCTCATGCGCTGTCATAAATAAATTAACCCTTCTATGTGCTCAGCTGTTTTGTATTTTATACAAATCTGCACATTTTTGGGGTTTACTACCATCATTCTACTGGTCACTTAGCTTTTTTTCTATGAGGGGTTCTGTAGAATGATTTTCTTTTTACTCTTGATGAACTGATGAACTGTAAGTTACATAGTTACATAGTTAATACAGTTGAAAAAAGACATAAGTTCATTAAGTTCAACCAAGGGAAGTCTGAGCCTGAGTTGTTTTTATGGTTTCCCTGGAGAAACATTGTTCCCTTATGTAATGACACATTGATGAGATTATTGTTTCACTTCTCTATATACAGGTATTACTGTGCTTGCCGGAGTCATACACAGCACAGTAGTAATCTGCCTCATCCTCTGTCAAAGCCCCATTAATGGTTAAATAACCAGCGTTTTTTGAGTTGTCTTTAGACCCAGAAAACCGATCAGGGACTCCTGTTCCTTGGTGTTTGCTGCTGTCACTATAATATGCAAGAAGGTATCGAGGACTATTCCCTTCCTTCTGCTGATACCAGGAAACCCAGTAGCCACTTATGCTGATTCCACTAGCCGTACAGGAGATTTTCACTGTACTCCCAGGAGACACGGATTCAGAAGGTGACTGTGTCAGTGTGATCTGTGCAGCACAATCTGGAATACAAGAATAAATGTCAGAAAACACAGAATAAAGTGAAATTCAGTCATAAATGAAAGTGCTTTTTCCATCAGATCCCATCTTACATGTGCTAATATAGACAATAGTGATGAATAAGGCCGCCCAGGACATGTTGCTTGTGAAGTCAGCCTGAGATCTCTGCTGTGTATAGCTCTACTGCTCTATTATATAGTATATGTATGTAAATGTAATGTCATCTGATAGGAGGCTGAATACTGTGACCAGGTAGAACTCCACCTCTATAATGTACAGGTTATAAAGCTGTATACATCTCATCTTCTAACACTCAGAATGGAATTTATATAGCATTTACAGAGGTTTTCTGGGCTCTAGACATTGATGAGCTATCCTCAGTGTAGGTCATCAGTATCAGAATGATGGGGGTTCAACTCCCCCACCCATCAGTATCAAAATGATGGGGGTCCGACGCCTGACACCCCCACCCATCAATAGTTTTCAGCAACTGCTGTCCCCAGGACTAACACACATAATACAGCCTGAAGCAAAGCTCCCTTCTCTGTGTACTGCCATGCTAAGTTACTACAGCTTACCTACCATTCAAGTGGAAAATCCTCCCTGTTCACGTTCCTGATGCAACCATTTTCTTTTCTTTTTTTTTTTAGTTTACCTCCTGCCTTTCAGGAGCTATAACTTTTTTTATTGTTTTGCACACATATGAGGGCTTGTTTTTTTTTACAGAGAAGTTTGTACCTCCTAATGGCACCATTTAATACTGCATATGATTTGGTGCGAAGCTGGAAACCTTTTTTAAATGGGGTGCCCTTTAAAAAAAACAACTCAGTTTTATAGGTTCCTCTGCGTCTGGAGGAAAGAAGGTTTGTACACAAACATAGCAAAGGATTCTTCACTGTAAGAGCAGTGAGACTATGGAACTCTCTGCCTGAGGAGGTGGTGATGGTGAGTACAATAAAGGAATTCAAGAGGGGCCTGGATGTATTTCTGGAGTGTAATAATATTATAAAACATAACCATAGCAAAGGCAGGTGCACTCTGCGGCAATACTAAACCCTCACACTGATAAAATTGAGGGGTTAGTTCGACATATCCTACTAGGAGGACATGTCTTAAGCTCGGACACCACGGCATGGTCCCTCAAGTAGCCCGAGGCCCTACCACTCAACCTACCTGTGCCGTATGGGCGATACCAGGAGCCGTTGGGCATTACGGGAGCATAAGGCCTGACTCACAGACAGCTCACCAGTGACCTCCAGCATGTAACCATGCTTGCAATGGGAGGTGGGAGGTGCCTGTGAGCCCCACCCAAGACCAGCTGATATGGCCCAGAGCCTCCCAGGTGCACCTGAATGTAGCCTGTAGATGAAAAGCAGGCACATTTAACACGGAGTTTATACACCTCCAAACATATTATACAAACCATTTGAAAATGTGGTGTGGTGTTTAACAAGCAGGATATGCTCAAACCATATGCAGTTGTGCATGTATATAGGGGAGCACATCCTGCACTTGTAGTCCGTTGCTAGGGGCAATCAACAGCAAAAAATGCATACAATGGAAGATGCCAGCAATGGACTAAAAGTACCACAATAACCATCCTACATACGATAACGATAATGTGGATGTGGAGAACAATCAAAAACATAACCATAGCAAAGGCAGGTGCACCCTGCGGCAATACTAAACCCTCACACTGATAAAATTGAGGGGTTAGTTCGACATATCCTACTAGGAGGACATGTCTTAAGCTCGGACACCACGGCAAGGTCCCTAAAGTAGCCCGAGGCCCTACCACTCAACCTACCTGTGCCGTATGGGCGATACCAGGAGGCGTTGGGCATTATGGGAGCGTAAGGCCTGACTAATAATATTATAGGCTAAAGCTACTAGAGAGGGGTCGTTGATCCAGGGAGTTATTCTGATTGCCTGATTGGAGTCGGGAAGGAATTTTTTTTTCCCCTTAAGTGAGGAAAATTGGCTTCTGCCTCACAGGGGTTTTTTGCCTTCCTCTGGATCAACTTGTAGAAAACAGGCCAAACTGGATGGACAAATGTCTTTTTTCGGTCTTATATACTATGTTACTATGTCACTATAGGTTGTGTTTTTATGTATCTCTGTGTAGGAAAAATGACATGTTAACTTTATACTGTGATTCAGTATAATTACAGTGATACCACATTTATGTAACTTTTATTATGTTTTAATACTTCTAAAAAAAGCTTAGAAAAAAATCTATTTCTTTGTATCTCCATTAGAGATAAGTGAATCAAAGTTGATAAAGTGGAATTTGATCAGAAATTTCAGGAAAAATTCGATTTGCACCGAATATGAATTTCCTCACGCTTAGTGGTAACGAATCACATTTTATCGTAAAATGCCTGCTCCACGTGTCAGGACATGAAGCAAGGAACTCTGGGAACAGCCAATCAGCAGCCAGCCAGCCCAGGATGTCATAGCCCTATAATTAGCCTCAGCCATTTTCCAGTGTACTTAGTGCAGGGAGAGATGTCAGCAGGCGCTAGGGACAGTGGTAGAAAAGACTTTAAAACTTTTGTTTTCCTGTATAGAAGTTCAGGGAAAGGATAGGGAAGAATCATTCCACAGTATTGAAGCAGAACAGGGTTCAGTAGGGGAGTTTACAGCCTGGGTAAAAGGAACAATCCTATTACACCTTGCTGCACTGACTGGGGATCCAAATTGCCATTATACAGCTCTGTAATTCCAGCAAACCGTTCTTGTGATTGGGGTGCAAGTGCTGTTTGATACAGCCATTAACAGGGTTTATTACAAGGAAATATTTTTGTCTTATTTGCCCTTGTGCGGTGCAGTTATATGTTCTAAAGCATTGATTGGCTTGCATTAGTGGGAGAAAAAAGGGTTTGTTGTGTGGTGAAGTGAGAAAATTACAGCCCTTTTTGGCATGTATTAGTGATGAAAAAATATATATTATTTTCTGTTCTGTGGTGCAGTTATATGTTCTAAAGCCTTTTGTGGCGTGTATAAGTGGAAAAAGTAAGCGCCTATTTGCCATTCAGTGGTGCAGTTATGTTTTAAAGCCTTTTGTGGCGTGTATAAGTGGAAAAAGTAAGCGCCTATTTGCCATTCAGTGGTGCAGTTATATGTTTTAAAGCCTTTTGTGGCATGCATAAGTGGAAAAAATAAGGGCCTATTTGCTGTTCAGTGGTGCAATTATATGTTCTAAAGCCCTTTTTGGCGTTGATTAGTGGCAAAAAAATATATATTATTTGCAGTTCAGCGATGCAGTTATATGTTCTAAAACCTTTTTGGCATGTATTAGTGGCAGGTTCAAAGCCTGGACAGAATGTGACTGTCAAGGCAAAATATCCAGCTAAAATAGCTATTAACAATATGGGGCAATATGGCAGCCAAATACCATTCACCCAGTATTAACAATGGGCCAAAGCGCCCACACAATATTGCCAGATATTAGCCTTGCCTGCCTCTCAAAACATCAATGGTGGGCATCCGGACCAACATACCACAAAGGCACATTAAGTATAGAAAAAATGGCCTTACCGCATTCAGTATATTGCATATAACAAATTGCCCTGCGGATCCGTGTCAGTGGCTAATGTATCTCCTGAATAGCCCTAATAAGTCCCTGCTTGACATAGGGATAGGGTCTATTCTTTCTCCTGCTTATTGACACGGAGCACCCGCCCCGACAGGGGCAACCCCATACGGATCCTGTCCCTGTAAGGGGCCTAGAAAAGCTACAATTCCCCTCACTCTCAACTCCCTACGTGCCACGTTTCGTCCCAGCACATGGGACTCTTCAGGGGACGTGATACAGATCAGGAGGGATAGAGCTGAAAGATAATAGAGATAGAACAGGGTGCATTGTCATACACTATAGCTACCTCAGTGTCACTCAATATGCTGGAAAAGAGAAGGTACTTACAAAGTTGCAAGAACTCCCTCAGAGCTGAAGATGGACAGTGGTCCGAAATAACGGGCCGCGGGAGGGAAGTGTCCCTACTATCGCCGCATCTCACCACTTCAAAGTTCGAAGGATCCGCGGTCTACAAACCGCCTCCTCATTTTTAAAGACTCCCATGTAACAGCTGTATAACGAGCTCCCTCCCTCTTCCGGTCGTGCGCTCGAGGAGCGCATATGCCGGCAGGAAGCGGGGGCAGGGATGTGGCAGAGGCCTTAATGTTTCTGGCGCAGGCACAAGTTGCAGGAGAGTAAGGGGGCGTGGCAGCAGGAGTCGCTGCGAGAGGCCTGAGCTCCCGATGTAATCTAGCGATCGTGTCTTGACCTGCAACCCAGCGGTTTTGGAATGGTTGACTCGGTCATCCACTTCGTCCCAAGTGACATTAGACATCCCCAGGCAAGAGTCGTGGGTTCGTCAGACATAACCCTTAGTTGGCATGGCCCTGGAGCAGGTCCTGTTCCCTCACTTGTCCTCAACCTGCCTTTGTCCTTTTCTGTTCCATCAGCCAGACAAGTATTATATGCTGTGGCGCTAGCGTGGCTGGGAGTTAGCAGGGTGGCAGTAGTGGGAGGTCGGGAGCCAAACAAGCCTGGGGTAGACCACCTGCTTCGCAGGAACCTACCTGCCCAAAAAGTAGTCGTGCAGGAGTTCATGGAAGCAGCGGCGGTAGCAGTCAGTCAGTGCGGAGTGTTGGAGGTAAAATCACCTACTCGGCGGTGTGGCAGTTATTTGTTAAGCCGCCGGAGGAGGTGAACATGGCCATTCGTAGAATCTATGGGCAGAAGGTGAAGCGTGGCCAAGGTGCCAATGTTGCGTCAACATATACAGCATCAGTATACAGTGGCCTGGGAGAACCGTGGCTCCGATATGGTGGTCCAGCCTGCCGCTGCATCACCCAGAGGCACGCACCCGATTTCAGGCAGTCAAGGCTCCACCACCTCAGCCGACTGGAGCTGTCTGTCCTTCCCATCATCTGCTGGTCCTGATGCGATTGCCAAGAGATAACAGTATGCGTGCACTCATCCAACAGCACAGAAGTTGAATGTGCGCCTGGCTAAGGGCCCTTTCACATTAGCGTTTTCAGGATCCGGCATAGAGTTCCGTCGTCGGGGCTCTATGCTGGAACAATCCTGATCAGGATTCTCCCCATGCATTCTGAATGGAGAGAAATCCGTTCAGGATACATCAGGATGTCTTCAGTTCAGGACCGGAACGTTTTTTGGCCGGAGAAAATACCGCAGCATGCTGCTCTTTTTGCTCCAGCCAAAAATCCTGAACACTTGCCGCATCGACGGATCCGGAATAATAGCCCATTGAAATGTATTATTCCGGATCCGTCATAACATCTTCAGTTGCTACGACGCCACAACGGATCCGGAAGTTGCGCCTGCGCCAGGAAGTAGGAAGGGCTTGACTGGCGCGAAAACTTTCACTAGACAGCCCACGTGGGAGAAGAGAGGACGTGACGAGTCTCCTGGAGGTGAGTATTGTTTGTGTTTGTTCCTGACAAAAAAATTATAAACTACATGCATCTACTATGTCCTAGACATAGATGCACGTAGGAGGCAGAAATGGATGATGGGGGTAGTAGTCCCCTGGGGAATGCTACCCCCAGCAACCTCCATGCATTCACCCCAGCTGCTGTCCCAGGTGCTTTTGCTTTGGGACTGCATCTGGGGTGACTGCATGGAGGATGTTGGGGGTAGTAGTCCCCTGGGGAATGCTACCCCCAGCAACCTCCATGCATTCACCCCAGCTGCTGTCCCAGGTGCTTTTGCTTTGGGACTGCATCTGGGGTGACTGCATGGAGGATGTTGGGGGTAGTAGTCCCCTGGGGAATGCTACCCCCAGCAACCTCCATGCATTCACCCCAGCTGCTGGCCCAAGTGCTTTTGCTTTGGGACTGCAGTTGGGGTGACTGCATGGAGGATGTTGGGGGTAGTAGTCCCCTGGGGAATGCTACCCCCAGCAACCTCCCTGCATTCACCCCAGCTGCTGTCCCAGGTGCTTTTGCTTTAGGACTGCAGTTGGGGTGACTGCATGGAGGATGTTGGGGGTAGTAGTCCCCTGGTTAAGGTAATACTGTTGTTTAATACTAATTCACTAATTACCTTTTTTTTTTCTCATTGTTTAGGTTACATTTTTTTAGGAGAACTATTAGTTTAAAAAACGCAAAAAATGTCCAGTAAGTATAAATTTCTATAGACTTTTTTCAATGAGTAAAATTCTATCGTTTAATCGTTTTTAATTGTTTCAATAGGCTCTTCAAGTGAGGCCGGGCACTCTCCTCCAAGACAGCGAGTTCGCTTGCATACGGTATGTAATGTTTTAAATCTTTATTTTATTATCCCATATCCAAAAAATTTATTTTTTATATCTTTCACAGCAATCGTCAACGGAGGAGAGGTTTTCCGGCCCTCCTACAACAGCGGGGGAGGAGGAAGTCGGGGGTGGACACCAGGAAGTGGTAATAAATTTTTGAGTTTTATTTTTTTATTTTTGAGTATTAAGATTTATATCCTTTTATTTTAGTCTAATCCTCCTATGGCCTCAAGAGGTCGTCAACAACCATCCACAAGGCGCTGGGGAGCACGCGGCGGTCGGGGACGTGTGAGTATATATCTCAGTTTTGAATCTTGTTATATAATATGTGCAATTTTTTAAATTATTAATTAATTTTCTCATTTCTTTAGGGTTCAAGGGCCTCTGCCAGAACGGATGAGGAGGAATTAACAGGATTTTATATAGACAACAAAGTCCTCATCCATCTGGTCCTCATCCGACCGCCGCCATGCAGATCATCACCTGACCCGGAGTCTGTGGATGGATATTTGTTCAAAGATTGTGCCAAATTGGGACGACCTCAGTGAAGGCCAAAAGTAAGAATGCAGTAAGTATACTTACATTTTTTTAATATATTATTTTATCAGTCATGTCCAAACTGCAGGCCTCCAGCAGTTGCAAAACTACAACTCCCAGCATGCCTGCCCTATCTAGGCATATCATGATTAGTAGTTTTGCAACAGCTGTAGTGCTGCAGTTTGGTAATGCCAGTAATTGGAGAGTAATGTTTATTATTATATTTTTCAGAGACGTCAGTCATGGTGCGGTGGCGCTCAATAAGGGACCGCTACACAAAGGATTATAATGAGGAGGTCCATCGCCCGAGTGGGTCTGGTGGAACCCGCCGGCAGCCGTACCGCTATGCAGCTGCCCTAGGGTTCCTATGTAGAACCATAGAGCTGCGAAGGTAAGTATAACATGCCTATAAAAATGGTAGAATGTAGAAGTAGATTTTAAATGCATGCTAATTGTTCCTTTTTTTTTTTTTACAGAACAACTAGCAGTACTCGGGCGCCAGAACCTCCTCGGGAAAGAGATGAAGAGGCGGTCCCTGCTGAGCTGCCCCCCGCGGATCCCTCTCCACCTCGGCCAGCACCTGGTCAGGATCCTAATCGTCCTCTACTGGTGCCCTCTGGCGATGCAGAGAGGGCCGGTAGAAGCCGCCAAGCTGATTACGAAGACCTCACAAGGCTCTTGTATGAGACCTTGTGTGGTTACAGCAATAGGATTGTAGCCTTGTAGCTGAGAAGTCTGCGGGAGTGGGCGGCGCAGTTTTCTCAGCCGGGCCCCCTACAAGCCTTTTGGCCATCAGTAAATCAGCTGGTGGCGGACTTCACGCCCAACCAGGTGTTGGAGTTCAGACGTAGGGTGGAGGATGTGGTGTGGGATTTGAGACACCGCCCCCCTTCCGTTCCCCAACCACCGACCTATCCCACGTCCCATTCCTATCCCACGTCCCATTCCTATCCCACGTCCCATTCCTATCACACGTCCCATTCCTATCCCACGTCCCATTCCTATCCCACGTCCCATTCCTATCCCCCACCACAAACTCCTCACCACTTCCAACCTCCTCACCACTTCCAACCTCCTCAAACTCAAACCCGTCCACCTCAACCACCTCCCCATTCTACAACCCCCGAGCCTTTTCAGCACTATTCTCCCTCTCCTCCTAACTATTTTCCTACAAGTTTCACCACTCCTTCTTCACTGGCTCGGGCTACTCCTTCACCCTATCCCCCATCCCGGTTGCACACTCCCGCTGTCTCTCCTCCCACATCGCACATTTCATTGTCCACTCGTATATACGCAGGTGGAGAGGGATCAAGCCATGCACTGCCTGCCACCCGCCAACCTCCTCCTCAAAATCCTCAATACCAGGATTTGTAATTATTTTTTTTTATTTAATATTATTTTATTTATATTGGTTTATAAAAAAATCTTTTAGTAAAATTAAGTTAAACGTTTTTGGTGTCCTTGTGTTTATTTACTAATAAAAATATACCTGACATGCTCTTCCACCGCTTGGGGAGCGACACTGGAACTGTGTCGCTCTCCAGGCTGTGGGAGAGGGTGTGTTGGATAAAGGCCTGACACGCTCTCCCACCGCTTGGGGAGCGACACTGGAACTGTGTCGCTCTCCAGGCTGTGGGAGAGGGTGTGTTGGATAAAGGCCTGACACGCTCTCCCACCGCTTGGGGAGCGACACTGGAACTGTGTCGCTCTCCAGGCGGTGGGAGAGGGTGTGTTGGATAAAGGCCTGACACGCTCTCCCACCGCTTGGGGAGCGACACTGGAACTGTGTCGCTCTCCAGGCGGTGGGAGAGGGTGTGTTGGATAAAGGCCTGACACGCTCTCCCACCGCTTGGGGAGACAGCAAATGATAGTGGCTACTCATGCCGTGACGGACCAATTATTATTGCTGCTAGAAAGATTGTAAATTAAATATAAATAATAAACAACACAAATAAATATATCTATATGTAATTATCTTACCAGATGGTGAACATTAGTCGTTCGGTTGGTGACACACTCCTGCGGAAAGAAGTACCCATTCTTGCCAGTCTCTGTGATACTCGGTCTAGGAGCTCATCAAAGGTAGCTGTGGCAAAACCAACCGCGCCACTGGGTTTTGGAGGGGACAGATTGCCAGCCTCTTGCCCCAGGATTATGGGCCCTCTCATCAGCCCATGCTAAACTTAAACCCCATGGCGATTTGACTGTGTTTGTGGCATCTGAGCGCTGTTTGGATATATTGAGCGCTCAGATCCAAGCCATCTGGGGATATGTTAAATGTCTGTGTGTACTGTAAAGGGTGGGACATTGTATATTGAATAATGATGTCTGTCCTATTGTCCCCACGTGTGTATTGGCGATTTCCCTTTGTCCTGAGAGATAATTGAATGAGTCCTCGATTGTCTCCAGGACAGAAGACATTGTGTATTCTCCTTGCCTGGGATGATTACATTAACCTGTGTATGTATGGGAGAGGAGCTTGTTACCCCCTCTCCCCAGCGGCAGGCTAAGTTACAGGGGGCAGAGACAGTCGGTCCTGGCCCCCAGCAGCAGAGTGACTTACTGGGAGAGGAGAGCCTTGTCCTCCCTCCTCATCGGCAGAGAGTCCGGCAGGGAATAGAGAGCCCAGTCTCCTTTCCCCAGCAGCAGGACACTGTGTTGGGAGCGGAGACAGTCGGTCTCCCTCCCCAGCGGCTGGAAGTATGTATGGGAGAGGAGCTTGTTACCTGCTCTCCCCAGCGGCAGCCGGATTTTAAGGGAGTAGGGACAGTCGGTCCTGCTCCCCAGCGGCAGTATGTTTTGCAGGGAGAGAAGAGCATCGTCTCCATTCCCCATCGGCCGTGATTTACAGGGAATTGGGAGCCTGGTCTCCATCCCCCAGTGGCAGTTTAACGCACCAGGGGAGACAGTAAGCCCCACAACAGTGCAGATGGGACCGTGGTCTCTGCACTCACAGCACAGGGGGTAGGGACAGTCGGTCCTGTCCCCCAGCAACAGGGCCATTTAGCCAAAGGGGAGACAGTCGGTCTCCCCCACAGCAGCATGGTGGTCTATCTAAAGGGGAGACAGTCAGTCTTCTCCCTACAACAGCAGAGCTGTGTATCTAAAGGGGAGCCAGTCGGTCTCCCCTACAACAACCAGGCTCCAACCAGGCTACTTCCGTGGTAGCGTTGGCACCAGGACAGAGTACCGCTGGTCTCTGCCCACTCAGCAACCCACTCAGGCAGTCTACCAGTCCCCCACACAGCCGTAGTGAGGCACATGGACATGGGACAGGTTTATCCCTTGCTCATGTGTGTAGTAACCATTTATTGTCTGTGGGCTGTACTGCTGTTTCTGTTTTGTGGGTGGGCTGCTGGACTAACAAGGGCACTGACCGGCAGAAGGTCAGATACCCTGTTAGTCTGTTTGGAAAAGGGGAGATGTGTGGCGAAACCAACCGCGCCACTGGGTTTTGGAGGGACAGATTGCCAGCCTCTTGCCCCAGGATTATGGGCCCTCTCATCAGCCCATGCTAAACTTAAACCCCATGGCGATTTGACTGTGTTTGTGGCATCTGAGCGCTGTTTGGATATATTGAGCGCTCAGATCCAAGCCATCTGGGGATATGTTAAATGTCTGTGTGTACTGTAAAGGGTGGGACATTGTATATTGAATAATGATGTCTGTCCTATTGTCCCCACGTGTGTATTGGCGATTTCCTTTGTCCTGAGAGATAATTGAATGAGTCCTCGATTGTCTCCAGGACAGAAGACATTGTGTATTCTCCTGCCTGTGATGATTACATTAACCTGTGTAGGGTAATTGTATCACAGGCAGAGGGGAGGGATATGCTGGGGGTGTCTGTATTGTCCCATTGTGTGTGATTGGCTGCTGTATCCCCTGTGTCGCAGTCTTCCTTCTGGTCCCCTAGGGGAGTGTCCACCAGGTGGGAGACCTGCATAAATACCGGGCAGGTAGCCCTCAATAAAGAGAATTCCTGTTTAACCATTAATACGGAGCCTCGTCTCGTACTTGGGGGGAATTGCTACGTCAGAACGTTCTCTTGCCTGTTCCAGGAAAAAGAGGACTTCGTATGGTTCCAGTTCGGTGGATTCCAGCGGTTGTGGGTTGCTGTGCTCTTCTCCAGGGGAATCGCCCGAACGGTATTAACCCTCACTATACCGGGTTATACCGTAACAGTAGCCATATTCATTCTGAAATAGTTGATACATTTTTCAGGATATTCACGTAACTCCGGGTAGAGGAGTTCGAATGCTCCTTCGGTAATACGTGCAGATGAAATTGGATGAACCCAATACCGACGAAGACGACGCCAACGTCTATCTCGCTCTCGTTGCCTCCTTCTAGAAACAAGGATCAGGGCTTTGAAAGCAAACTCCTGTTCAGGCATCATCCTGGTGACAATCCAGAGCAGATTCTGAGGTATTCACCTAGGTTTACTTTTTATAGCCAAAAATATTTGCATATTTTATTATTTTATTAGTTGTAAAACTTTATCTAAAATTTTTCAGATAAGAAAAAATTTACATACCCGATCCGATCATCCGCACACGACGGATCTGCTGTGTCGACGGATCCGGACCCATACCAGATCCGTCGTCCGGATCCGGAAATATACCGTTGCGGTTGGCTTCAGGATTTCCGGATCCGTATCTTAGAAAAAAAGACGCAACGACGGATGTGTAATTCCGGCAAATGTATTACACAACGGATCAGGACAACGCAAGTGTGAAAGAGCCCTAAGTTACTGGTGCTGCAGTCCCTCCCTTTCCAAGTGGTGGACCAAGTGGAGAGTCCCAAGCCGCCATTTCTTTACCAGAAAGGCAGTAGTGTTGAAAGCGAATATTTGGATCGTGAATTTTAATTGCAAATATCACCACTTCGGGAATTTGCGAATATTTAGAATATAGTGCTATATATTTGTATTCGCGAATAGTGTTGATTGCAAATATTCTAATTGTAAATTTATTACGAATTTATCGCGAATATTGGCACTTATCAACATCTCTAGCAACCAATAGGAAAGTTGCCTTCCCCTTAGTGTTGATCGTGAATATTCTAATCGCGAATTTATTGCAAATATCGGCACTTGGCAACATCCCTAGCAACCAATAGGAAAGTTGCCTACCCCTTAGTGTTGATCGTGAATATTCTAATCACAAATTTTTATCGCAAATATATTACATTGCTGATTTTCGCAATCAAGTAAATAACGACTGGAGATCACGAATTCTCGAATTTGCGTGCGAATTTGTGGCGAATATTTGGCCAAAAATTCATGAAATATCGTAAATTCCAATATTGCCTATGCTGCTCATCACTAAAAGGCAGTACCAGCCCTGCACACGTATGTAGAACAGAAGGTGGGCTAGTCCTTGAGCCTGTCGGTGTCTGCCAAAGTGCAAGGCAGCGCCGACGTGTGGACCTGTAACTACGGTCAGGGACTATACATGTCCTTTACGGCCCACTGGATGAACGGCATAGCCACACCAGCAACTTGGTGATGCAGCTTCTGCCTTCACGTTCTCACGCCGTTGGTCCAGCGACAATGTCCGCCTCTGCCTCCTCATCCTCCACTGTGTCCTCAGCCTTCACTGCAGGGACAATTCACAGTGCCCCTCCAGCATACCACATGTGCAGGGCACGGTGGTGTCACACTGTTCTGCACCTCATTTGCTTGGGCGAATGGAGTGACACAGGGGAGGAACTGCTCAGTCTCCTTCATCAAGAAATCGAATCCTGGCTTTCTCCGCGACAACTCAAAATCAGAACCATGGTGACCGACAACAGGAAGAACATGGTGTTGGTACTGCATCAAGGAGGGCTGGGCCATGCGCCCTGCATGGCACACGTGTTTAATCTGGTTGTCAAGCGGTTCCTGAAGTCTTCCACTCATATGCAAGACATCCTAAAAATGGCCAGGAATCTTTGAGCTGCATCGGCAGAACGGCGTTCCCTAACATAGGCTGATATGTGACGTTTCCACCCATTGGAATTCCACCCTCCATATGTTGACGATTTCTTGATGATCCAAGCGGACAGGAGTACTCCCCTGTGTAACTTCAATGTCAGCCAGTTGCAACTTATGCGTGACACCTGCCTTTGAGGAGGCCACGTTATTTGTCAGTCGCCAGGACTACGGGATGAACAACGTCCTTTCACTGCTTCATTTCCTGGAACAGATGCTGGTAAATCTGGCTGGTTAGGGGACTGGAGACATGGCGCCTAGATATCATGGCCACATGAGCCCTATGGGGGCTGAACTGGAGGAGGAGGACATTGGAGCACAAGAAATTAGTAGAGAAATGGAGAGGAGGAGCAGGAGCAGCCAGAGGAGCTACAGGGCGATGAGGAACACGAGGCAGAGGACCCAGACACACCGTGGCAGTATGCAGTGGAGATGGAGACAGGGAGTCCCTCTGAGTCACTTGCACAAATGGCCCGATGCATGCTCACTTGCTTGCGTAGTGACAGCCGAATTGTCAGCATTCAGCAGAGGGATGACTTCTGGCTCTCCACCTTGTTGGACCCTCACTACCGGTCCGCTGAGAAAGAGGACAAACTGAACTACTATAGAGACATCGTATGTAGTCAGTTGGCCGCTGCCTATCTGTGCTATCGTCCATCCTCTCGCAGGGCTGACCGGGGGGCCCTCTGCGCTCACTTTAGATGGACGTTAGATGGACAGTGATAGTGAGGCCCGACTCCGAGAGAGATACCGTAGAGAAAATATTCTCCCTGCTAGAGAGAGCCCAAGGGGGAGTGCCAGAGTGGTACAGTTACGGAGTCACTTCTTTAACCGACCCCAGTGAGAGGGCGAGACCCTGATGTAATACTCCAATTCTCTGTCGGAGACGATGAATGAGATCCCATGAAGAGACCCCAATGCCTGGGCACCTTACGAGAAGTGGATCGGCTACTACGAGACCAGTTCATAGTGGGACTCTCCAATAAATTCTTACAAGATTAATTACAAGAAATTACCCGAACAATGGCTGACATGACATCCTACAGTGTCTACTTAGCCATAGTAGAGAGAGAGGAAGAGCCCATACTGGCGGTGAGAGTAGTGAATAGCATGCTACAAGGGACTGGCCGGGGTCTGAAGACTCGGAGACCTTAAAGGATGTGGTCCAGGCCCTGTGGGTGGAATTGAAAGAACTTTAGCTGGAAGTGTCCCAGATGAAGGCAGAACCGTCCCGGCCTCCGGAAACGATCCCCGCACCTTGTGCCACTCCACCCAGAGTAACCCAGATGAGGCGACCCGTCAGAAGAGGGCCTCTCTGTTGGGCTTGTCGACAGTACGGCCATATTGCCAGAGAGTGCCCAGAACAGGTAGTGTCTGAGCCAACGTTAAATTGCCGACCGCTGCAGTAGCTGGACCTCCTGCGGCTGTACACCAGAAGTTAAGCCCTCTGCGTGAAGAACATGACCTGTATGCCAGCAGCCTCGTTATAGAAGCTGAATTGGAAGGCCAGAAGGTCTGCTGCCTAGTTGATACAAGGTTAGAGTGTACCCTTATGCCTATGGAGTTTTTGAGAGGCACTTTCGACATATGATGGAGCCCGAAGACGGGAGTATCATCAGGCTGACGGCTGACTATAACAGAGAGATGGCTATCCGAGGGATAGTCTGGATGCGGGTCCGACTGTTTGGGCAAGACATCGGCAAGAAAGGGGCCATGCTGGTGGACCATTCGTCCTGGAAAGGAATGGACGTGACCCTGGGCATTAATGTACTGAGAGACCTAGACCATCAACTCTATGCCAAGGAAGGGCCAAAGTATTGGCCTTACAACAGATGGTGAGCCTGCAAAAGAGTAAACTGTCCAGTTGAGCCATTGGAGACATGAGGATGCCACGATTCAGTTGAAAATTCCACCTTGACAAGAGCGAATATTGATGCTGCCGGTGGGGGCTGGACGACGAATGAATGGACTGGAGGTCCTGATCGAGCCCGCTTATCAAAAAGAAACACAAATTCGCCCACTGGTAGCCCGGGCCCTCGCCATTGTGAAGGACGGATGTGGGCCTGTACGCTGCTGTAGTGTTGAGGACTGCGAGTTAACCGTCCCCGGAAACACCCTGCTGGCTAAAGTTTGTGTCTGAAGAGGGTATCGATCGACAAATGGGCTTCACGCTGCAGCCTGATTGAAGATCAGCCTGGACCTATGCTGTGGAAATCCATCCAAGGGAAACACTGACAGTGGAGTGGAACGGTTGAGTGATCATGGCCCGGATGGGGGTGGACTAAAGAACCCTGACCCCGGGGGAACAAAAGCTGCTGGAAGACACCCTTTGGGAATTTCAGGAGGCCTTCTCGAGACAGGATGAGGACTTTGAGTGTGCTACTGCCATTGAACATGTAATCCCGACCGGCGATGCTGCACCGATCAGGGAACGTTACCGGCAGATCCCACCTAAGATGTACCAGGAGGTGAAATATATGGTGGCCAGCATGTTAGAGAACCGGGTGATCCAGGAAAGTCAAAGTCCTTGGGTTGCTCCGGTGGTCTTGGTGCGAAAGAAAGATGGGAGTCTCTGGTTCTGCATGGATTATCGGAAGCTGAATGCTCAGAGTGTCCGGGATGCCTACCCCCTTCCACAGATTGAGGAGTCATTGTCAGCCCTAAGCCAAGCGAAGTTCTTCTCGACTCTTGACCTGGCTAGGTGGTATTGGCAGGTGCCGGTGGCCAAGAAAGACAAAGCCAAGACAGCCTTCGCTCTACCTATGGGGCTCTAAGAGTTCAACCGGATGCCATCTGGCCTCTCCAATGCTCCAGGAACATTCCAGCGATTGATTGGGGCACTGTCTGGGAGATCTCAACTTCAAGTCAGTATTGATATATCTAGATGACATAGTAGTGTTTGGGGCCTCCTTTGCAGATCACCTCCAGAAGCTGCGACAAGTCCTAGGATGACTATGAGATCATGGGCTCAAGATCAAGCCCAAGAAGTGCCAACTGTTCCGACCGTAGATAGAGTACTTTGGACATGTGTTTACCTCGGAGAGGGTGAAGCCGGCCCCCAGCAAGGTGGAGGTCGTTCAGAAGTGGCCCCGGCCAAGTACACTACGAGAGGTATGGGAGTTCGTGGGACTTGCCGGCTACTACAGAAGTTTTATACCCAAATTCGCTCATCTGGTGGGCCTGTTAAATGAGTTGCTAAGAGGCACGGCTGGGGGCCGAAGAAACGTATAGTCGACGGGGGGCCCCGGCAACAAGAGGCCTTTGAAGAGGTGAAAGAGGCGATGACCAATGCTCCGATCCTGGATTACGCACGGTTTGATACCCCATTCCTGCTGTATACTGACGGAAGCCTACATGGTCTGGGGGCCGTACTATCCCAAATCCAGGATGGACGGGAGAGAGTCATCGCCTATGGGAGCTGGTCTCTAAGAGAGTCAGAACTCAACCCTGATAACTATAGCTCCTTTAAACTAGAACTACTAGCACTGTTGTCGGCCATGACCGAAAGGTTTGCAGAATACCTGGCTGGTGCAGAAGTGACTGTGATGATGGACAACAACCCGTTGGCACACCTGGATAATGCCAAGCTCGGTGCACTCAAGCAAATATGGTTGGCCCGCCTTTCTAAATACCAATACCGCATCAAGTTCCGTTCCGGTAGGGAGAACGGCAACACCAATGCACTCTCTCGAGTTCCAGTAGAACAGTCGACTCAGAGAGCCTGTAGCTGGCCAGCTAAGACCTGTACTAGGTTGCTAATGTGGCTCGCATTCATATATATATAGCTAGACCTGCCAAATAATGTTAATAAATGTTTGTATGTTAAAGCCAAAAGTAGAGTTATTACTGTGATTTATGTTTCTGAATGTCATATAGCAGTTATACATGTATTGTGTTTACAGAAGCAGAAAAACATAATGTACCTTTAAGAATCATATGACTAGAAAGGTAAGCCAATCACAGCCAGCCTCAAACTGCCCAATAGTCTTTGCCAATCATAGCCAGTTACACACTGAGCCTGTGGGGGAAGTCCCCTAAAAGATTCTTCCAGAATCACTGGTTATTCACCAGAGACAGAGAGGTGAACAGACAGAGTTCCAGCCAGAGCAATGTTTTATGGAAGTCCAAAATAGTTAGTTAACACAGTTATAAATGTTCCTATTGTTTAATAGTGTGACTGGGATTGTATTCTGAACCATTTATATGTTAATTTACGGTTCTACCAAATGCAAATGAACAGGATACAAATGCAAATGAACAGTATGCAATAAGGAAATGTAAGAAGCAAATGTAAGAATCAAATGTACAGTTCCAGCAAATTGCTATCAAACAGCATACTGAAAATCAATTGAGCAATTGTATACGAACAGCAATGGGGTACGGCGATGGGGACGAGATTCGCACCGGGGTTCGCGAATATATACGATGGACAATGGGAACAAGAAACCATTTATCCCAACGGCGAGCCCCGGGCGAATCTCGTCCTATGGAAAAGATTTATCGACGACGTCATTTTTATTTGGAGCAGGGGGGAAGAAGAATTATCAAAATTTTTAATCGAACTGAATAAAAATTACTTTTATCTGGAATTTACCCCCACCGTGAAAAAAAATGAGGTCACATTTTTAGATTTAGTAATTTATATAGAGGAAAATAAAATACAAACAAAAACCTATAGTAAACCGACAGATGTAAATAGCTTTATCTCACGGGATAGTTGCCACCTTCCACGATGGCTTGAAAATATTCAGAAGAGTCAATTTATGCGAATACAGCGAAATTGTACCAAAGGGTAAGAATATATAGAGGAGGCAGAAAAACTACAACAAAAGTTTGAACAGCGAGGTTACAATGGGAATATATTGAAAGAACAAAGAGAACAAGTGAGACAGATTGATAGGCAGGATCTACTTAAGGAAAAACAAAAGGGAGAAAAAAGTGAGGAAAAGGAAAATAACAGCATCCCCCCCATTATTACACACTATAACTGCCAAACAAAAATATTAAGGTACATAGTAAATAAACACTGGGAAACCCTAAAAGAGGATAAAATAATAGGGGACTTAATCCCAGATTATCCTAAATTCATATATAGAAAAGCAAAAAATTTAGGCAGCCTAATAGCTCCCACAAATAAGTGCTTCACCCACAAAAACCAACAAGAAGGGAAAAGGAAAAAGAAGGAATCATCCGGAAGAACGGGATTTACCCATTGCGGTAAATGTGGAGCATGTAAGACCCTCAAAATTATGAAGAACAAAATAGGGGTACAGAAAATAACGAAAACGGATAAAAATGGAGGCAACAATGAGTATAATATTAATGAACAGATTACCTGTAGAGATAAAGGGGTAATATATATAATAACGTGCCCATGTAAAAAAAATGTACGTGGGACGTACAAAAAGAATGTTGAGTAAAAGAATAGGGGAACACCTATATAACATAAGAAGAAAATATGAGAATCATCCATTGTCAAGACACTATACAGAAAAACATGGGGGGAATATATATGGTACCTCATTTATAGGAATAGAAAAAATTGAACTGGACGTTAGGGGGGAGATTTTATTAAAAAAATGTCCTGGGCAGAATCCTGTTGGATCTTCAACTTGAATACACTTATAGCGGGGGGCTTGAACTCTGAAATCTAGCTATTTGCATTCGAATAAAGCATAGTAAGGGTTAACGGTAGGAGGGAGAATGAACCTATTTATAGGAGGAAGGTAGGAGGTCCGGATAACATCCCTGAGGAAGAATACCGAAGTATTCGAAACGCGTTGGAAGGAAGTGTGTACCTCCATAGACTCCGTAGCTCAGATTGTGACGTCACAAGCGCTCCGTGAGAGCGCGAGCTAAACTACGAATCTCCGACCCGAAACTGCAGCTTGCCACCGGCCGGGGCAGCTGAGTTAGAGGAAGAGAAAAGAAGAAACAGGGAAAAGCCTCCTCTGAATCTCCTTCCCCCGAATGTGCGCTGAAGTTGGATGAAAGAGGACATACGGGAATAGCGTGCGCCGTAGATCAGGTACTCTATGGTGATTGCATATATAAGCCGTATAGAAGTACATCCTATCAGAGTGAGCTCATATAGGAGGGGGACAAAAGGGAGTGCATCGCGCGGCACCAACAATCATTAAAGTTGGGATTGTATTCTGAACCATTTATATGTTTATTTACTGTTCCACCAAATGCAAATGAACAGGATACAAATGCAAATGAACAGTATGCAATAAGGAAATGTAAGAAGCAAATGTAAGAATCAAATGTACAGTTCCAGCAAATTGCTATCAAACAGCATACTGAAAATCAATTGAGCAATTGTATAGAGTCAAAGACAGAAATACATGCACCATTTTATGTTAACTGACAAGATTGAACTGTTGAACTGCCATTTTGTGATACTTTATTCACCACATGTTTTGTACATGGACTACCTGCTGCAGAAGCAGCAGTGTTATATGAAGAAAAGATGAAGTTATTAAAGAAGTTATTTCAAGCATTTGGTGTAAACCTGCTTCTTCCATAGAACAGCGCAGGAGGAATTACAGAGTAATAGACAGTCTGCTTAGACTAAAAGTCAGAGATATCATAATTCTTCTAATGTCACAGCGCAAAAGGCACTTCATAGTGCTGCGCCTGCCACAGTGGAACTATTACCCTCAGAGGCAAAATCGATAGCGCTCCTCAACTTGCATAGTAAAGAGCGCATTTGAGCAGCTGAGCGCCAGCATATACCGCCGCGCAGCAACTGTTCCCTGAGTGAGCAAGCAAAGACACCTCAGCGGAGCTACTAAAGAGGCTATAGAACGTGTGCATTAGTCAAACTGCAGCCGACTCTTAACGTGGCAGAACGGCAAAGGCAAAATAGTACGGAAAGAGCGCCAAACCTCCTGCGATCCCAAGAGAGAGAAAGAGATGCATGGTGGGAGGCAAGAGTCCAGAGATACAGTGCCTGCACCGCTATCCATTAAGAAGCGACGTGTTGCATCCAGCTAGTTTCCCGCCACTAGGCCCAAAAGCCTGCAGCAATGTACCTTAGCCAGTGCATCGCAAGTCATCGCAGAGCATCGCAAGTCGTCGCAGAGCATCCCAAGTCATTATAGAGCATCGCAAGTCATCGCAAAGCATCGCAAGTCATCAGAATCTCATTGCATCAAGAAAAGATAAGTCTCCTTTAAGACTGACATTTGTTCCTGCTCTTCAGAATAAGGTCAGAAATTTCCTTTTATTACTTATCATTGCATATAGGTTTTGGCATAAAGAGAGATTTTTGTGTTCAGGAATAAAAGACTTTAAAGTAAAACAAGAGACAGTTGTAGTACACGGACTCTAAAGTATTTAAAGTGAGAGTCATTTATTGCCTACATTTATCGTTATTGCATTTAAAGTGAAAGTCATTTATTTCTGCATTTGTCAGTATTGCATTTAAAGTGAAAGGTACTTTAATATTTGCATTGATTGTTACAGCATTTAAAGTAAAATGTCTGAGCCTAGTATTACCATGCCACTGTTAGAGGATACAAAGATAGATAGGATAGAAGGTGAAGAGCAGGAGAACCTGTCTGAGGTAGAAGAGTCTGATGCAGCATTAGTCTTGCCGCAAACAAATATAGCCCAAGCAAATGAACTAAGACGTTCATCACGAGCCAGAATTTGGAGCAAGAAGCAGCATTAAAAGAGAAAAAGTTCGCCCGGATGTATGATAGGTGGAAATCATACATTAAAGACATTCGTAGAAAGCTAATGCAAGAAAGTATAAAAGGGAACTTGAGTGATATGGTAGAGACTGCAGAAAAATCTGAATCAGAGCTTATGGCCGCATATGTCAACCTGCGGTCATCTACGACACCTTCCCAGGATATTGTAAGGAACATGGACACATGTACTGCAGTCACTAAGTTTTAGTAAAGCTCATGATGAGAGAACTATTATCTGCAGCTAACTTTCTAGTTAAATCAAGAAAGAGAATGAACAGACGATGCTAGGTCTTTAGGGGGAACTACAATCTCAAATGGGACTTGCTTAGCTAGCAGAAATGCCGGCCACATATCAAGTACTTTAGCCAAAAGAAAGGAATTGGTAGAACAACTTACTGTCAAGGGAGCAGAAATTGAGATGGAAGCTGCCATCGAGGCGCAGCGTCTACAGATAGCCGAAAAGGAAGCTGAAATGGAGGCACAGCGCCATCAAATGGAAGCTGAAATGAAAAGTCTGGAAAGGTAGAAAGAAGTTAAGATTATAGAAGCCAGACTAAAAGTACATGAAAAGGACATGAACAGTAATCATAGGTCCAAATCTGTACTAAGTGAAGAAGCAGACTCCTACTTTCCTCCATACGCCCAGAAGAATGGTAGGAAATCTCCAGCATTTTGTGAGGAAATAAGTCATTATCTTTCCATAACTGCTCAGAAAGACAAAGAGATACCTAGTCCAGTGTTAGGAAAAAGGTGTGTGAATTTACCCTCTATCTCTACCAGAAAAGATGGAGAGAGACTTACTTAATCCAGAACTAAGTGAGAAAATAGAATCGGATGATTCTATTCCTAGATGTCACTGCAATGGTCAAGAAAATGTTACAACTATTGTCCCAGCAAGACAACAGAGAACAGTCCTTGCTAGACTTTCTGTTCCAGACCCTACTGTATTTTCAGGAGACGTACTGAAGTTCATAGAGTAGAAGGCAAGTTTTGAAATGTTCATTGAGCATCATTGCTTTAGTCCAGTCGACAAGGTATTCTACCTTCAGAGATATACTGGTGGAGAAGCAAAGAAAGTTCTTGAAGGTAACTTTTATAGAAAAGACGAAGAAGCCTACAAGCAAGTTTGGGAAAAATTGAATGCACGATATGGTCATCCTTTCTTAGTACAAAGAGCTTTTAGAGAGAAATTGATTAACTGGCCTAAAATAGGTCCTAAAGAACACTTCAGACTCCAAGAGTATGGTGACTTCTTGCAAGCACGCAGCAATGCCATCCCACATGTTCAAGGACTAGAAATACTGAATGACTGTCCAGAAAACCACAGGATGCTAGCTAAGCTACCCGAAGAAGTGGCTTCCAGGTGGAATGGCTATGTGACTAAACAGTTAGATCTAGGCAAAAACTTTCCAAGATTCAAAGAGTTATCTGAGTTGGTCAATGAGGAAGCACGAATACCATGTAATCCGGTAACATCATCTTATGTTTTAAAATCCTTAGAAGAAAGGCCTGCAAGAGAGATAAGAAGCGCAAGAGCAACTAGCTTTGCAACCAACACAGCAGCTAAAGGTCTAGATGTCTACGAGAGCAAGTTCAAAGTCACTACTGGGATAAGTAGAGAGACAGAACCAACAAATCTTCAGACTACTTTCAAGTGTATGTTCTGTGGAGAGAACCACTTCATACACAAGTGCCAACAATTGAAGGAGAAGTCCCCAGATGAAAAGAAAAAAATTGTACTTGAGAAACATCTGTGTTTTGGATGTCTAAAAAAAGGCCATGTTACTAAGGATTGTAAGAAAAAGGCCACGTGCAGCATTTGCAAAGGATGCCATCCTATCCACTACATGAAGAACGTCCAAAGAAAGATAAATCCTCAATACCTAAGGATGCTGAGGAAGAAAATAAAGTATCAGTATTCTTTTGCAGAGTGAGGGAAGGAGAAAGCAATGGCATTTCAATGGTTGTACCAGTGTGCATTTCAAATCCTAAAAAGAGGAACAAGAAGGTATACGCCTATGTGCTACTGGATGCCCAGAGTGATGTCACCTTCGTTGATCAAGAAATCTGCAAGAAATTGCAACAAGTGGCTACAGAACCAGTAAAGCTAAAACTCACCCCAATGACGGGGAGAGACACATTAGTGAACAGTCAAAAGATCAAAGGACTGAGAGTCAGAGGACTTCATTCAAACTGCACATTAAATCTACCTCCAGCTTATACAAAAGATGATATACCTCTATATCGAGATACCTACCTGTGAAACAGCTAATAAATGGGAGCACCTATCTGTCATATCTCATGAAATGTCCTCGCTGAAGGAGTTTGGTGTTGGACTGTTGATAGGCTACAATTGTCCCGAAGCTTTGGTACCATGAAAGGTAATCACAGGAGGAAAGCAGCAGATTGCAAACTCAAGACAGGTGACAGGATTGTGTCATCGAATATCTGTCCAAGAGTTACCAACCATAAGTCCAGTGAAAGTAACCAAGATCCTAGAGTTTGACTTTACAGATGTAAGTTCTAATGAAAAGAGTGTATCCCAAGAAGACATGAAGTTTGTACACACTCTAGAAGATAGTATTCAGTAAAATCAACAAGGTCATCTTGAAATGCCCCTACCTTTTAAAGAACAACCTCGTCTGCCAAATAACAGAGATCTTGCCCTAGCGAGATTGAAATGCTTGAAGAAAAGGATGGGAAGAGATCCCAAACTTTAGGGATAACTGTCACATTTAGACCCAGATTTCAATTTTCATATATGTAGTTACTAATAACATAATATTCCTGAATCAATAACTATTAGACTTACTTGCCCCATATTTAATAAGATTCAGCCCTTAGCATAAAAGTGCAATTTTATTATTCTGTTAAGATGGCTGCCGCTGCCGTCACCCTGAGGCTAATGCAGCCTACCCTCACTACCCACAATGCAAGATCTCTGCCAAATAACAGAGATCTTGCCCTAGCGAGATTGAAATGCTTGAAGAAAAGGATGGGAAGAGATCCCAAACTTTAGGGATAACTGTCACATTTAGACCCAGATTTCAATTTTCATATATGTAGTTACTAATAACATAATATTCCTGAATCAATAACTATTAGACTTACTTGCCCCATATTTAATAAGATTCAGCCCTTAGCATAAAAGTGCAATTTTATTATTCTGTTAAGATGGCTGCCGCTGCCGTCACCCTGAGGCTAATGCAGCCTGCCCTCACTACCCACAATGCATTGAGCTTCTCTCATGCACTAGCTTCTGCACCTCAACCAATTGTTGCTCTCCCCACTTAAACACGCCCTCCTCCTCCTTCTATCACATAAACTTTAGGCTATTGCATTGGAATGTATGAGAATAGCAATCTAATGATTGCATGTTATAATTCCCTATGGGAACTATACAAAAGTGTAAAAAAAATGTTTAAAAAAATAAATAAAAAAAAACCATATAAGTTCAAATCACCCCCCTTTTGCCAAAATGATAAAAAAAGAAAAGAATACACATCATGGGTGTCGCAATGTGCGAAAACGTCCATACTATAAAAATATTTTTAAAAATCCCCATACGGTAAACAGAAAAAAGTGTCCAAATGGGCGATTCGCCATTTTTGGATGCTTAATTTCCTCAAAAAAATTTAATAAAAGGTGATCAAAAAGTCATACACACCCCAGAATGGTATCAATGAGAAGATCAGATTGTGCCGCAAAAAATGAGCCCACACACAGCTCCGTACTCATAATTACAAAAAAGTTATAGGGGTAAAAATATGGCAACGAAAAAGTAAAACAGATTTTTTTCCCCACTTTTGAATTTTTTTCTGTGCCAGTAAAATGTGCCCCCATAGATGCCCCCCCATCATGTGCCAGTAACAAGAGCCCCCCTCAAATGTGCCAGTAACAATAGCCCCCCATAGCCATGTGTATACAGATGGTACAGTATATATGGAACTTACTGACTGTGATGCAGGGTCTATAGGAAGAGCAGAGCCATGTGTAGGGCTAAGGGGTTAATCTGGGATAATGGGGGGCTGCACTTAGTGAAGCCATTTAAGGGTTAATACAAGGTTATGGGGGGCTGGAATTACTGAACCCATGCAGGGGTTACTTGTAGGATGCAGAGAAGTTGGTGAAGTCATGCAGGGGTTAATCCATAGGACACCTACAGTGAAGTTAGTGAAGACCAGCACTGTAGAGGGCGGTCTTGCAGTGAAGTTCCCATGTCTGGCTGAAGCCTGTAGTCCTCCTACAACACAGAGGGGTTGCTCATGATGCTTTGATTTATACACTGAGCAGGTGGCAGATCTCCCTTCCCCGGCTGCTCTAGCCACATTCTCCAGCACTGCTAAGGGAGTGTCTGCCAAGCGCAGGGATGTGGAGAATTGCACATAGCCCAGGCACTGTTATCAGCTGCCAGGGGGGACCTGGCTTTTTATCTATTCCCTTACAACTTTTACTCTGGCTGTCAGTTCTGGCCAGTAATGTGAGCGAGCACGCAGACAGCCTGGTTGTGCGTCCCCGTCTTCCTCTGAGACGGAGGATGCCTAGCAACCTAATTTTAATCTCAGGTAACAATAGCCAATACTGGGGACAAAAATGTGGCTTTTAGGGGTTATTTATTAAACAATAAAAAATTAAAACAGGGCCAACAAGGTGATATTAATCACCAAAATCCAATAGTCCAAAAAAAAAAATGTGACAGTTGTCCTTTAAGAATGATTATTTGAAATTCCTGATAACCATCCTCGAAGAAGGACATTCAGAGAAAGTTTTTAATCGACCTAAAGAAGGAGTAGTGTGGTACATCCCACATCAAGGTGTTTACCACTCAAAGAAACCAGACAAGATCAGAGTAGTATTTGATTGCTCAGCAAAGTAAAATGGTGTTGCATTGAATGATCATCTACTAAAAGGACCAGATCTTACAAACACTCTGCCTGGAGTACTCTGTAGATTCAGAAAGTATCCCGTAATGTGTGACGTTGAAAAGATGTTCCATCAGTTTCATGTGAAGAATGAAGATAGATACTTCCTGAGGTTCCTATGGTGGGAGGACGGAGATACAAATACAGAGCCAGCAGAATACAGAATGAAAGTACACTTGTTTGGAGCAGCATTGTCTCCAGGTTGCGGCAATTATGGTATGAAGTACTTGGCCATGCAGAATGAAAGAGATTGCCCTTTAGCAGCAAATTTTCAGAAGAAAAACTTTTATGTAGATGATGATGGTCTTATAAGTCTAGAGTCCACAAAATCTGCAATCAAATTCGTGAAAGAAAGCCAAGAGTTATGTGCAAGAGGAAACCTGCGCCTTTGCAAATTTATCTTAAACAACAGAGAGGTACTGGAATCAATCAGTGGCTCTGAATGTGCATCAACAGTGAAGAATGTAGATCTTAACTATGATCATCTTCCATTTCAGAATGTACTTGGATTGGGATGGAATGTAGAGAACAACAAGTTCTTCTTTAAAGTATCCATTGAAGAGAAAGTTGCAACTAGACGTACCATTCTTTCCGCAGTGGCTTCAATATATGATCCATTGGGATTCTTGGCCCCAGTAATCCTCAGAGCAAAAGAAATACTGCAAGAATTATGCAGACAGAAGTTAGGGTGGGATGAACCCATACCTGAAAATTTGAGGCCAAGGTGGGAGAGCTGGATAAGAGACTTGCAAAATTTGAGAGAAGTTCAGATGCCCAGATGTTTTGTACCTCCTGATTTCGAAAAGTACAAGAAAATAGAACTTCATCACTTTTCAAATGCCAGTAGTCATGGTTAAGGTCAGTGCTTCTACATCAGAGTGATAGGAGAAAAAAAGATACACTGTGCCCTGGTTATGGTAAAGGCCAGAGTCGCACCTAACAGTATTCAGACAATACCAAGACTTGAACTGACAGCAGCTGTTGTTTCAGCATCAGTAAGCAAGTTTCTGAGAGAAGAATTGGAGTTAAAAATAGATGAAGATATATTTTTGGACAGACTCACAAGTTGTCCTAGGATACATAAACAATGAAGCTCGAAGATTCCATATCTTTGTCGCCAACAGAGTTTAGAAAATTCGGGAATAATAAATCCAGAATATTGGCATTACATTGACACAAAGCACAACCCAGCAGATCATGCTTCAAGAGGTCTGAATGTAACAGAATTGAAGAATTCAAACAGGTTCACCGGTCCTTTGGGAGAAGGAAATCATACCCAGTAAAGTTCATACAGAGTTGTCTATGGGTGATCCAGAAGTAAAGGTTGTTCAAACATTGAGCACTGCTGCCAAATGTCAAGATGACATATTTGAAAGACTAGCCAGATGTTTAAAATGGAATAAAACCATAAACGTAGTAGCTCAAATTCAACGTTTGGCAAAATGAATCAGAAAGAAGGAATCACTGAATGTGGAAGAAAAAGTGAAAGCTGAAGAAACAGTCATAAGACTCATTCAACAGAGATTCTACAGTGAAGAGTTGAAGAGACTTGGTCAATAACCTAAACGGCTTCCAAATAACCACCCATTGTACAAGCTTAATCTTGTTCTGCAGGATGGTATAAGGTGGGAGGGAGACTGGAAAATGCATTGTTACCTAGCAGAGTGAAGCATCCAGCAATTTTACCCAAAAATTCTACCTTCACAAGATTGATTATTGATCACTACCACAACAAAGCCTTGCACCAGAGAAGAAGCTTTACCCAAAGCTGTTTGACAGAAGGTGATTACTGGATAGTGAAAGGAGGCAAAGTTATAGCAAAGCGCAAAAGTAAAGTGTAATCTGCAGAAAAGCACGTAGACTTACTGAAGAACAAAGAATGGCAGATTTACCGGCAGATCGTGTAAACCCATCACCACCATTTCTTTATAGAGGAATGGATTGTTTTGGCCCAATCATTACCAAACACAACCGCAAGGAGTACAAGAGATATGGACTAATATTTATATGTCTAAGCTGCAGAGCAATTCACCTAGAAATGTTAGAAGATATGTCAGCTGATGCATTCATCCACGCTTTAAGATGTTTCTTAGCCATTAGAGGTACTGTCAGAGATCTTAGATCTTACCAAGGATCTAATTTTGTCGGTGCAAGGAACAAAATTAAAGTCTCTAAAGGAGAATAATAAAAGACACTTGAGAGATGAGAACCTGATGGAAAATTCCCCAAATTCATGCTTAAGTCCTACTACTTAGAACATAGAATTATAGGTAATTTTGGGGGAAGTGTAGCTGGCCAGCTAAGACCTGTCCTAGGTTGCTAATGTGGCTCGTATTATAGATATATATATATATATATATATATATATATATATATATATATAGCTAGACCTGCCAAATAATGTAAATACAGTTCATATGTTTGTATGTTAAAGCCAAAAGCAGAGTTATTACTGTGATTTATATTTCTGTATGTCATATAGCAGTTATATATGTATTATGTTCACAGAGGCAGAAAAACATAATGTACCTTGAAGACTGATTATATGACTGGAAAGGTAAGCCAATCACAGCCAGCCTCACACTACCCAATAGTCTTAGCCAATCACAGCCAGTTACACACTGAGCCTGTGGGGAAAGTCCCCTAACAGATTCTTCCAGAATCATTATTCACCAGAGACAGAGAGATGAACAGACAGAGTTCCATTCAGAACAATGTTTTATGGAAGTTGAAGAGGCCAAAATAGGTAGTTAACACAGTTATAAATGTTCCTATTGTTTAATAGTGTGATTGTGACTGTATACTGAACCATTTATATGTTTATTTACAGTTCCACCAAATGCAAATGAACAGTATGGAAATGCAAATGAACAGTATGCAATAAGCAAATGTAAGAAGCAAATGTACAGTTCCAGCAAATTGCTACCAAACAGCATACTGCAAATCCAATGAGCAATTGTATAGAGTCAAAGACAGAAATACATCCACCATTTTATGTTAACTGACAAGGTTGAACTGTTGAACTGCCATTTTGTGATACTTTATTCACCACATGTTTTGTACATGGACTACCTGCTGCAGAAGGTTCGTGGAATTACATCTATTTGTAGAGCGGACTGAGACGTCAGACTGGTAAGCTGTATCTATGGGAGTCTGCTATACTGATGTCGGATGCGATATGAGAGAAATATATGCATAGCCGCACACTCACAAGAAAGTACGGTTTAAAACAGTGACTTCTGGACAAGAAGTCATAAGCTTCATTAAGGACAATTTTATATATTTAAACACCACTACGGGACATTATTGACATTCATACCATTAATGCGTGAGCTCTGCATGAGTATGAAAGGAGGGACTGTGACCATATAACAATTTTATGCTGTTGGTTTTTTTAAGTGATTGTTACAGTGTATACTATGATTAAAAGTGGTTGATTTTAGTAATTTTTATATAGCAGCAGGCCAACATTTATTTGTATTTTTCCAAGTGCTAATTGGTATAGCAGGCCGGGCAATACTGCGGTATGTGCTCAGATTAGTTATATATCTGTGTTATATGCAGTGTCACACTTGTGATTGTTGGCACCGCAAACTGGTTTTACTGTGTTTTATTGTCATATATTATGTCTGAATGTCGTACTTCCTATCATGTCATATTCTTCCATGTGACTATGTGATTCTATGTAAGATCCTTTCATACAGGCCTATTAGATTGCACTACACTAGTCTGACCACTAGATGGGGGCAGTGTGATAGTGTATATATAGCTTAGCTCAGGCCTAGTAGGCAGTGAGAGTGTGAAAGAAAAGTTTAGTCAGAGTGCAGCCATGTAGCTGCCTGCTAGAGGAAGGCCTCCTGCCTCTCTGCTCTCTCCCTGCTGGCTCCTCAGTCCAGGATTAAAGCCTACGATATTCAGCTTAGAGGTGAGAAATCTACTTCTATAGCTTGCCCTTCTGGGGTGACCAGTGACAAGCTGCAACAGCAAGTTTCAAGGGACCAGTATATTTATTCAAGTCAAAGGATACCAGCCGTACTAGAGGGCTTCCCAGGCACCTTTGCAATTAGGTGTATAACACAGCTTCAGGCATCCACACCTCCAGTTTAAATCCTGAGGACAGTTAGGCCAACTGTCAGAAAAGCACTGGAAATAGAGGTTCAAGGATTCTGAAAACCACCTTTAATCAAGGTTAGAATAAGGCAAGAGTTAATACCAGCCAAAGTTTTTTTAATACTTTAAAAGTCTAGTCTGAAGCAGTACCTTTTTATAAAAGACAAAGAGCCTGTTTTCACTGAGGACTTACAATTCCCTAACCCTGTATGCATGAGAGACTGTATTTCATATCTGGATGTACTAGAGACTGTTTTATACTTGGATGTAACTGTTACCAGGAGCAACATTCAGTAAAAGTCATAAGTTGGATTCCACTGCTGTCTCAGTTTCCAATTCCTCAGTTAACACTACAGTAAATGGTTATAGCACCATAAAAGGCATCAAGACAATAAGGGACCTTGCCATAGGCACGGTAATACAGACCACCAAGGGCACCTCGAACCACCATCTGGCCTATGTCCCTTACACCAGAGTGTGCCCCAGAGACACATTGTGCCATTCTCCTCATCACTTATGCAAGCCTGCCCAGGCACGACATAACCGTGAGTAACCAGAACTGTGTTTTCCCTTGGACCACTTTTGCTCGCACGTGAGCTCACATATAATCCCCCTGTCGGTCTGGCACACTGCATAACGATTTTGGTGTCAAGAACAGGATTTACGCAAACACTGAGCCATATTTGAACTTATTACAGTGCCAAACTGTGCGCCATTATGGACTGCCTATTGTGAATGAGCCCTAATCTGTTTTACGGCTTTACTGTTTGAAATACTTAAAAAGTGTCCACATGTATTGCGCTCTACTTCTACTACAAAATTGCATCTTTAAAACTGCAAAATTATGGATTTTTTAAAAGTCAATAGTGCTGCTTGCTTTGTTTGAATAAACTGTTTTGCACTTAAAATGGCCACCTAAAGGACTTTAGTAATCGTTTGGTGCGCCATCACTGAGCAGTCTGATGGGAAAATATTGGCGCCACTGTGTTGAAAAGTGGGAAAAGAATTTCTGCTGCGCCACAACCTCATTTGCATGGATTGCAATATGTGCGCCGCCTCCCCTATACTGGAGTACCTAGGGGTCGTGCAAGAGGCAAGGTAGAGCCTGCCTGAGCAATGGGAAGGCCTGCTACGATATTTCCTGTCTTCAAACATGTTGGGAGAGACCGAGTTGGCGAGAATGTCAGAGAGCGTAGCAACGCCTGTCGAAAGAGAGCCACTTGCTCCAAAAGAGACTCAGCCCAGGTCAGGATGCACGAGGGGTGAGCCGCCTGCCTACTCTCTGGGACCGGAGAGGCTGCCCTGCCCCTGCCCGTGGCCACAGGGCCGTTCCGTTTTCACCATCTGCTGGAAGGATTTCTAAAACCTAACCCTCTATGGCCTAGTGATCCTCAAGTCCTGGAGCCCAGACAAGAGGAGGACTTATCAGACCCGAATTACTGGCCACAGCTACAAGGAGAGCCTGGTATCACCATACATGATGACCAGGGTGGAATGGACACCTACTTGTAAGTAGGCCTGCTAGGCCATTCCCTACTAACTGTTCCAGGACAGGAGTCCTTTGTTGCAACAGTGTGAGCTGCTACCAGTTCCCCACGGCCCAGTGGCAGTTCCTTAAGCCACTATGTCTACCAATGCCCACATTGTGCCCTTTCAGGACTTCCTGTCTGCTTTTGCTGCTTTTTGTGTGGAACATTACTTTCATCCCAGTTGTGCCTATGTTTGCACATTTTTCCCTTTACTCCCTCTTCAGGTTGATCAAGGGTATTGCAACTGGATACTTCCTAATGTTTTAAAGTCATATTGCCCAGAAGAACATTTTCTGAGATTTTTGCACTAGGTGAAATTTTATATTTTTATATGCTAAACAGTATTGCCTTTTGAAACTGTTTTATATGCTGACAAAATATTGCACTTTGAAAAGTTTAGCATTTTTATGCCTGCCACTTTATTAGTATTTTATTAGAAACTTATTTGCCACGGACTTTATTGCCCCATTTAGATCGTCGCCCATGTGTCCCCGTCAAGCACCGAATGTGTCAACGCCCATTATTCACCCAGATCAGTGATATATATATTATATGTGACGTATTTGCCTACTAGAATGTATTTATAGTACATTGCAAAGTCCGCATTTATATTTGCTCTTTTTGAAGGTGATAGTATATGGCGTATGTTTTGGTGTCTTGCAGGTGACCATCTTCCCGTCCTGCATATGACAGACCACCAAGGGCACCTCGAACCACCATCTGGCCTGTGTCCCTTACACCAGAGTGTGCCCCAGAGAATCATTGTACCGTTCTCCTCATCATTTATGCAAGCCTGTCCAGGGATGACATAACCGTGAGTAACCAGATCTGTGTTTTCCTTCGGACTACTTTTGCTCACACCGTGACCTCACATATAATCCCCCTGTCGGTCTGGCACACAGCATATACATTATGTGATTGCCTGTTTCCAGACACAGCGGTATGTTGTTAAAGGGAATCTGTCACTAGCTTTTACCCTTGTCAGCTAAACATATGCTGACATTAAGGGTCTCCATAGCAGTCCTAATGTGTTTTTATTTTAGATATCCAAGGCTCTATTTTCTCAAAAAACAGGTTTTACCCACCTGTCAATCATCAGAATAAGGAGCCCAGGGGGAGGTCTGGCCATGCAGGGTGTTCGTCCGCACCCTCCCCCGTCAGTGCCGCACGCCGCCTCTCCAAACCTCTGCGCCGCCTCTCCAAACCTCTGCGCCGCCTCTCCCTCTCCCTCCCTCCCCCTCCTTCCCCGTCAAGATCCCGCGCGTGCGCACAGGGCACAGCTCTTCGCGGGCTCTGAGAGGCTGGCGCCAGGGTACAGTCATACCAGGGAGGGAGCGAGTGCCGGCGCATGCGCGCTCCGCTCCCTGAAGCCGGTTGCCGGAGTCCGTGCGGGCGCATCGCGCAGTGCCCCAGCGCACGCGCGGGTTCTTGACGGGGAAGGAGGGGGAGAGGCGGCACTGCGCTTTAGGAGGCGGCGCAGAGGTTTGGAGAGGCGGCGTGCGGCACTGACGGGGGAGGGTGCGGACGAACACCCTGCATGGCCAGACCTCCCCCTGGGCTCCTTATTCTGATGATTGACAGGTGGGTAAAACCTGTTTTTTGAGAAAATAAAGCCTTGGATATCTAAAATAAAAACACATTAGGACTGCTATGGAGACCCTTAATGTCAGCATATGTTTAGCTGACAAGGGTAAAAGCTAGTGACAGATTCCCTTTAATAAAGTACTGCTAAAAAGAAAAAGGCAGGAAGGGCAGAAACCTGCTGCACGTGTACAGAGAGAGAAGAAAGCCAGAAGCAGATGTGCTGAGATTCTGATCTTATTGAAACTTATATTCATATATTTTGCTGTTATTTCTGAATAAAAACCTGTTGTTTATCGTGCTACGCCTGATAAAGACCTAATTAATCCGCTGCTAACACTATAATGCTCCGACATGTGCTTCCTAAAACCTTATGGTCTTTTCAGGAATTCCCACCTCGGCAGGAAGTAGGACCAGCCCGCTCACACCAAGAGTGGAGGAACGCTCAGCCCTGTCTGCTTTCAATCTCTGTATGAGGGATTCCTTCGGTCTAATCATGATCTCTTTTTATGGTTTCCCTGGAGGAACATTGTTCCCTTATGAAATGACGCATTGATGAGAATATTGTTTCACTTCTCTATAGACAGGTATCACTGTGTGCGTTAGAGTGCCCCACAGCACAGTAGTAATCTGCGTCATCCTCTGTCAGTGCCCCATTAATGGTTAAATAGCCAGCGTTTTTTGAGCTGTCTTTAGACCCAGAAAACCGATCAGGAACTCCTGTTCCTTGGTGTTTGCTGCTGTCACTATAATACCGCAGAAGATATCGAGGACTATTGCCTTCCTTCTGCTGATACCAGTAAACTGTGTAGCCACTTATGCTGATTCCACTAGCCGTACAGGAGATTTTCACTGTACTCCCAGGAGACACGGATTCAGAAGGTGACTGTGTCAGTGTGATCTGTGCAGCACAATCTGAAATACAAGAAGAAATGTCAGAAAACACAAAATAAAGTGAGATTCTGTCATAAATGAAAGTGCTTTTTCCATCAGATCCCATCTTACATGTGCTAATATAGACAATAGTGATGAATAAGGCCGCCCAGGACATGTTGCTCGTGAAGTCAGCCTGAGATCTCTGCTGTGTATAGCTCTACTGCTCTATTATATAGTATATGTATGTAAATGTGATGTCATCTGATAGGAGGCTGAATACTGTGACCAGGTAGAACTCCACCTCTATAATGTACAGGGCAGGGCCGGCTCCAGGTTCATGTGGGCCCTTGGGCGATAAAGTCTCAGTGGACCCCTTACATAGTGATAACTCTCTGAGTACAGATAATGTAGTAGATATCACCTACAGTCCTATGTAACAACACAGATAACACAGTGCTGCCTATCTAAGTACACAAAATGTAGTCGTTTTACCTGCAGTCCTATGTAAAACCACAGATAACACTTGTGCTAATAATGTGGTATTGTTACCTGCAGTCCTATGCAAAACCACAGATAACACTAGTGTAGATCATGTGGTATAGTGTTACCTACGTACTTATTGTGCCTCCCTGTGCCTCTCCCACGGGACTCCATGCTGGCGGCGCTGCTTCCTCTTCCATCTTCTTGCCCCACACAGAACGTCCTGATGCAGCTGCGTCAAGGCATAGGAACACTGTGGGCATAGTGATGGTGACACACAGGGAGAGATACACACACACACACACACACACACACAAGGACAGACGAACAGACAGACACACACAGGGACACGCACAGGAACAGACACATACATATGGACAGACACTTATACGATGGTGTGATCGTCACAGCACCCCCTATGTATGGGGCAGGCTCACTGCCGCAGTCCGCTCCATCCATTGTCTCAGCACCATATAGTGAGTGGGGCACAACACTGCCTGCATGGCCCGGCTTATCATAAGCTGGGTCATGCAGGCAGCTACCTAGGACAGCGGTGAAAACCCATTGACCGCTCAGACTTCGTTCACATCACCGTTCAGCCTTTCCATTCTCCTGCTCCCTTTAGGAGCAGGGGAATGAAAAGGACGGATTTGGCACATAACTGAGCCGGACGGAACCTAAGGACCCCCTAGACTATAATGGGTCTGTTAGGTGTCCGCTCAGAAGAAGATTTTTGAAGTGGAGACAAAACTCCTGCATGCACTCTTTTTGTCTCCGCTCCAAAATCATCTTCTGAGCGGAAGCCTAACGGACGCCATTGTAGTCTATGGAGTCCTTAGGCTTCATTCGGCTCAGTTATGTGCCGAATCCGTGCTTTCTATTCTCCTGCTCCTAAATGGAGCAGGAGAACGGAAAGGCTGATGTGAACGATAATGTGAACGAAGCCTCATATTGATCCTTTCTATACAGGCCCCCTTCTTCTCTCTCTGTACAGGGAACACTGACAACTATTGCGGTCCGCATCTTTTGCAGCCCGATTGAAATGAATGGGTCCACACTAGAGTTGAGCGAACACCTGGATGTTCGGGTTCGAGAAGTTTGGGCGAACTTCACAAAAATGTTCGGGTTCGGGATCCGAACTCGACCCGAACTTGACCCCGAACCCGAATCCCATTGAAGTCAATGGGGACCCGAACTTTTGGGCACTAAAAAGGCTGTAAAATAGCCCAGGAAAGGGCTAGAGGGCTGCAAAAGGCAGCAAAATGTAGGTAAATCCCCAGCAAACAAATGTGGATAAGGAAATGACTTAAAAAAAAATAAAAAAAATTTAACCAATATCAATTGGCAACTTGGAGGAGGAGGTGGAATAGGAGGTTGGGGTGGCGTCAGGGGGGAATGCTATTAAAGGTGAAGTTCTGATCACAGCCAAAAAGGATTTATGTCTGCCTGCAGTGCCACAGGCCTCATTCACAGACTCAGGCCAATGGCAACCATACATGGGAGTTGAAGTTGTCATCACAGCCAAGAAGGAATCATGTCTGCCTGCAGGGCCATAGGCCTTATTCAACATTCAGGCCCATGGGACCCACAAAGAGGAGAGTTAAAATCACACAAAGACAGTATTGATTTCACCCAACAATGCCACAGGCCTCATTCACAGATACAGACCCATGGCACCCACAAAGAGGAGAGTTACAATTGTGCCAAATCAGTATTGATTTCACCCAGCAGTGCCACAGGCCTCATTTACTAATTCAGGAGGACCATGGCACCCGCAAAGAGGAGAGCGGTCCCGTAACAGCAACACAGACCTTAGGTAAACCTGCAATGGAACAGGCCATTATCATTTATGTAGGCCCCTGACACCCAGACAGAGGAAAGGTCATTTGACAGTAAAAAGAGTTTAATGTCTCCCACCAATGCAGCAAGCAATTAAACGAAATATAGGCCCCTGACACCCACACAATGAGGCAGTCATTTGACAGTAAAAAGAGTTTAATGTCTTCCACCAATGCAGCAAGCGATGAATTGAAATATAGGCCCCTGACAACCAGACAATGGAGCGGTCATTTGACAGTAAAAAGAGTTTAATATCTCCCACCAAAACAGCAAATGATTAAACGACATATAGGCACCTGACACCCACACAATGGGGCAGTCATTTGACAGTAAAAAGAGTTAAATGTCTCCCACCAAGACAGCAAGCAAGTAAACGAAATATAGGCCCCTGACACCCACACAATGGGACGGTTATTTGACAGTAAAAAGAGTTTAATATCTCCCACCAAGACAACAAATGATTAAATGACATAAAGGCCCCTGACAGCCACACAATAGGGCGGTCATTTGACAGTAAAAAGAGTTTAATCTCTCCCACCAAGACAACAAATGATTAAGCGACATATAGGCTCCTGACACCCAGACAGAGTAGAGGTCATTCGACATCAAAAATTGGATAATGTCACTCACCAAAGCAACAGGCGATTATCTGAAATGTAGGCCCCTGGCACCCAGACAGAGGAGAAAGGTCCCATAGCAGCAAAACAGGCATCATGTTACCCACCAATGGAACAGGCCACTTTCAGTTATTTAGGCCCCTGACACCCAGAGGAGAGATCATTTGACAGCAAAAAGAGGTTAATGTCGCGCACCAAAGCAGCAGGTGATTAGCTGAAATGTAGGCCCCTGGCACACAGACAGAGGAGAGGTTCATTCAACTTGGGGTTGCCCCCAAAATAATGGTACAATTAAAAAAAGAGGATTCAATAAAGAAGTGCCCTGAATGTATGGTTCAGGGCGAGGCAGTTATAAATGTTTATTCTGCACAAGGTACAGACAAGTCCTGTGGGATCCATGCCTGGTTCATTTTCATGAACGTGGGCTTGTCCACGTTGGCTGGCAGACGGCTGCGTTTGTCTGTGATGACGACCCCTGCCGTGCTAAATTCAGACAATACACTGGCCGCAGGGCAGGCCAGCACCTTCAAGGCATAAAGGGCAAGCTCTGGCCATGTGGACAATTTGGAGACCCAGAAGTTGAATGGGGCAGAAGCATTAGTGCGTGGAGGCATGTGAACACGTACTGTTCCAACATGTTGTTGAAATGCTGCCCCCTGCTAACATGTTCCCTATCAGCTGGTGGTGTAGTTTGCTGTGACGCGGTGACAAAACTTTTCCACATCTCGGCCATGCTAACCCTGCTGTCTGAGGAGCTGGCCGTGACACAGCTGCATTGGCGACCTCTTACTCCTCCTCATCTGCCTTCGCCTTGTGCTTCCACTTGTCCCCCCGTGTCACTTGGGAATGCCCTCAGGAGCGCATCTACCAGCATGCACTTGTTGTCGTGCATCTTCCTATCACGCTCCAGTGCGGGAATTAAGGCGGGCACGTTGTCCTTGTACCGGGGATCCAGCAGGGTGGCAACCCAGTAGTCAGCACAAGTTACAATGTGGGCAACTCTGCTGTCGTTGCGCAGGCACTGCAGCATGTAGTCGCTCATATGTGCCAGACTGCCCAGAGGTAACAATAAGCTGTCCTCTGTAGGTGGTGTATCGTCTTTGTCCTCCGTATCCCCGCAGCCACGCTCCAGTGATGGCCCTGAGCTGCGTAGGGTGCCACCCTGCAGTTAAACTGGTTCCTCCTCCTCTACCTCATCCTTCTCCTCCTCGTCCTCCAGAAGTGTGCCCTGCTGTCCACATGTGTACCTGGCCTCTGCTAGTGCAGGAACCCACCATCTGAGCCACTTCTGTATGACCTGCCTGAAACCCTGTGAAATTCTCCTCCTGTTCCTCCTCCTCCTGTGCCGCATCCTCTTCCATCATTGCCGTAATATTTTTTCAAGGAGAGATAGAAGGGGTATTGTAATGCTAACAACAGCGTCATCAGCACTGGCCATGTTGGTTGAGTACTCAAAAGACTGCAACAAGGTACATTGGTCTCGCATGCAGGCCCAGTCACTGGTGGTGAAGTGGTGCTGATCCGCAGAGCGACTGACCCGTGCATACTGCATCTGAAACTCCACTATCGCCCGCTGCTGCTCGCACAATCTCTCCAGGATATGTAAGGTGGAGTTCCACCTGGTGGCACATTGCATATGAGACAATATGAGTTACGCTGCAGCGCAGACAGGCAAGCAGCAGCAGGGGGACAACATCGAAATCACGCACATACGGACTGCACTTTCAGCATCAGCTCTGACATGTCTGGGTAGTTTTTAAGAAGCTTCTGCACCACTAGATTCAGCACATGCGCCAGGCAAGGGATGTGCGTCGAACTGGCTAGTCCAACAGCTGCAACGAGATTTCGCCCATTATCGAATACCACCAGGCCGGGCTTGAGGCTCACCCGCAGCAACCACTTATCAGTCTGCTGTTCTATGCCCCTCTAAAGCTCCTGTGCAGTGTGGGGTTTGTCACTCAAGCACATGAGTTTTAAAATCGCCTGCTGACGTTTACCCCGGGCTGTGCTGAAGTTGGGGGTGATGTTCTTTCGATGACCGGATATGGGGGTAGAAGAGGAGTAGGAGGAGGAAGCAACAGGAGGCAATGAATAATGCCCTGCGATCCTTGATGGTGGAAGGACATGCGCCAAACCGCTATCCGCCTCGGGCCCAGCCGCCACTATGTTTACCCAGTGTGCAGTTAGGGAGATATAGCCACCCTGTCCTTGCTTACTGGTCCATGTATATGTGGTTATGTGGACCTTGCCACAGATGGCGTTGCGCAGCACACACTTGATTTTATTCTCCACTTGGTTGTGCAGGGAAGGCACAACTCGCCTGGAATAGTAGTGGTGGCAGGGAACAATGTACTGGGAGACAGCCACCGCCATCAGCTGTTTGAAACAGTCCTTCTCCGCCAGACAGAATGACAGCATTTAAAAGGCAAAAATTTTTGAAATGCTGGCATTCAGGGCCAGGGCTCGAGGGTGGGTAGGTGGGTATTTCCTCCTTCTCTCCAATGTTTGGGAGATGGACAGCTGAACGCTGCCGTGTGACACGGTGGAGATGCTTCTTGATGGTGTCGTATGTGGTGGTGTGGGTGGAACATCCTCTGTTTGCTGGTCGCCAGGTGCCACGGCGACGCTAGAGGTGGAGGGAGAGGTCAAGGCAGCAGCAGAAGAGGAAGCAGGAGGAGCCTGAGACGATTCCTGGTTTTTAAGGTGTTTTTTCCACTGCAGTTCATGCTTTGCATGTAGATGCCTGGTCATGCAGGATGTGCTGAGGTTAAGAACGTTTATGCCTCGCTTCAGGCTCTGATGGCACAACATGCAAACCACTCGTGTCTTGTCGTCAGGACATTGTGTGAAGAACTGCCACGCCAATGAACTCCTTGGAGCAACCCTTGGTGTGCTCGGTGCCTGGGTGCGGTGGACAGTAGCAGGCGTACTGGAACAGCCGCTGCGCTTTTGCAACCTGCTCCCTCTTTTGCTGTGCTGTTGCCTCTGTGCGACCATCGCCTCTGCCTCAGAACTGCATGCCTCACTAGCACTGCCTTCAGTCCAGTCTGGGTCTAAGACTTCATCATCCTCCACATCATCTTCCACCCATTCATGACCCCTGCTCTCCTCGTCGGTCTGCACATTGCAGAAAGCCACAGCAGTTGGCACCTGTGTTTCGTCATCATCAGAGACGTTTGAGATGGTATTCTCATGTCCTCATCCTGCAACAAAAGTGGTTGAGCATCAGTGCATTTAAGGTCTTCCTCTTCTGGGGCAGGGCTAGGTGGATGGGCCGGGGAAACCCTGCCAACAGAGTCATCAAAAAGCATGAGACTTTCCTGCATGATTTGGGGCTCTGACTGCTTGGTTGATTTGCAAGGGGGCGAGGTGGAAGACTGATTGGCATGGGCTGCAGGTGCCAACTCTGAGCTTTCTGCAGAGGACTGGGTTTTAGATACTGTGAAGAAATGGGAGGCACTGTCAGCCACCCAATCTACTATCGCCTGTACATGTTCTGGCTTCACTAGAGGGGCATTTGGGCCTAACAAATAATGCTGCAGATTCTGTCACCTATTCACACCAGAGGAAGGTGTTTGACTTGGAGTGGTAGTTGGCGTTGAACGGCCATGTCCTCTCCCAGCAACAGGAGCTCCATCAACACCACCACGACCATGCCCACGTCCCTTGTGGATGAGGATGTTCTCCTCATTATTTGCATTCACCCACTAAGCTGAAAGATTGGTCTCTCTCCGGTGTCAATTTACCTTCCAGAATAATGTTTTTTGGGCCCAAAATACACTGATTCTCAATTTCTATGCGGAAATGTAAAACATGTTTTGGTACGTTGTATGCACAAGTGGTTTGTGGAACAAGAACAAGTATTTTTGTAATAAAATACAGAAAATTAGTATTTCACTGCTGTAAATTGAAATTAATTTTTTATACTTTCACCAAAAAGAAACCCCACATTGCCCGATGGGGGCGCAATATGCAAGACCAACAAAAAACTGGCAAATAGCAATAATTTAACAAATACCATCTTTATTCAATAAATAATCCATTACACATATTTATATTAAAATTACAAAGCATGATTGATATGACTGAAAAAACGCTACACCTTATCCAGCTCACAGGATTAACACCAAAATACAGTTTACATAAAAAACTTTGAGGTAATATGAAAGTATTATGTTAATATCCTAAAGTCAGTGGTCCCCGTTAGTCAGAGGAGAGAGAAGGAAGGGTATAAGGGAGAGAAAAATCATTACTCCCACACAACCTTAATCACTGCTCCTGAACACTCTATTATGGCTGACATATCTATTTCCCAACTAGGGACTAAATGCACATTGAAATACCCATAGGAGAATGAGCCACCCTTACCCACGGACCTGGAGCGGAGAGATGAGCGGCACCCCGACGCGCGTTTCGCCTCGCTTCCTCAAGGGGCGTGTCAGAGTCACTGCGTGCAACCCTTAAATAGTACCCCCTCATCATTGCATTCATTCCTATTGGATGTACATGATCTACACACCTGTGATAGTTTCCTCGCTACACAAGAGCGGGGTGACGTCATCCTAGCACGAGATGGCGAGGGGAGTCACGTGATCAAACCCCGATCACGTGATCACCCGCATCAGCTTCAAAAAAGGAGGTGTGTCCGGCTTATCACCTGATCTCTCATCAGGTCCTTCATTTCTACACCTCCGGTAACAATATCACGCAGACCATCGCATATAATGAGAAACTTCAAGGCACATAGCCTAATGATACATATTACTAAATCTGCCCCCATATAGTTATGCATACATATTAATATATATATGTATACCCTACCAATTAGAATTAAAGTTATACAAAATACATGATTTGACATATGATAAATTAAATACCTAAAAGAAGCATAAAAGGATTTTATCAATGGATTTTTTCAATAATACTCGTGCTCAATTTGAATCAGGTTAAAGTGACACGTGCAATAAAAAAACATAATTCATATATAACCACCAAACAATTCATCAATGCTGTTGACCAATTTGGTCCCAAAAAAATATATATATATATATAATATATATCCATTATAATTGTTGACAATCCAATATAGTGCAATAAAGTGCCATGTGCATAAAAAAAGATGTGCATAGTGTACGTGACATGCAGTGAAACACACAGTGAAATAAGAAATATGCAATTTTTTTCATACATTCCAATGCTATTGCATTGGAATGTATGATAATCGCAATTAAATCATTGTAAGTTATAGTAGTTCCCAATGGGAACTATATAAAGGTGTAAAATATATAAAGGTGTAAAAAAAAAAAGTTAAAAAAAAAATAAGTTCAAATCACCCCCCTTTTGCTAAAATAAAAATAAAAATATAAAAAAATATTCCCCATACGTCAAACAGCAAAACGGAAAAAAGCGTCCAAATGGCGGATTCCCCATTTTTGGTCGCGTAATTTTCCACAAAAAATTACATAAAAGGTGATCAAAAAGTCATACACACCCCAGAATGGTATCAATAAAAAGATAAGATTATGATGCAAAAAAAGTTATAGGGGTCAAAACATGGTGGCAAAAAGTAAAACAGATTTTTTTCCCACTTTTGAACTTTTTTTCACTATCAAATTGTACTGACCTGTAGAGTAAAAGTAACCGGTCAGTTTTATCGCACATCGAACGTCGGATTTGTAAACCCGCAAAACTGCGGTGGAATTGCTTTTTTTTTGCAATTTCACCCCATTTCCCACTACATGATATGCAATATTAAATGGTGTCGTTGGAAAGTACAACTTGTCCCGCAAAAAACAAGCCCTCATATGGCTATGTGAACTGAAAAATAAAAAAGTTATGGCTCTGGGAAGGCAGGGAGTGCAAAACGAAAACTCAAAAAATAAAAAACCTCCAGTCCTTAAGGGGTTAATGGTCAAATAGCCAGCGTTTTTTGAGTTATCTTTAGACCCAGAAAACCGATCAGGGACTCCTGTTCCTTGTTGCTGTCAGTATAATGGTTCAGAAGATATCGAGGACTGTTCCCTTCCTTCTGCTGATACCAGTAAACCCAGTTGCTACTTATGGTGATTCCACTAGCCGTACAGGAAATTTTCATTGTACTCCCAGGAGACACGGATTCAGAAGATGACTGTGTGTGTCAGTGTGATCTGTGCAGCACAATCTGAAATACAAGAAGAAATGTCAGAAAACACAGAATTAAGTGAGATTCAGTCATAATTGAAAAGTCCTTTTCCCATCCGATCCCATCTTACATAATATAGACAATAGTGATAAATAAGACCGTCCAGGACATGTTGCTTGTAAAGTCAGCCTGAGATCTCTGCTGTGTATAGCTCTACTGCTCTATTATATAGTGTATGTATGTAAATGTGATATCATCTGATAGGAGGCTGCATACTGTGACCAGGTAAAACTCCACCTCTATACAGTACAGGGCATAACGCTAAATACATGTCATCTTCTGACACTCAGAATGGAATTTATACAGCATTAAGACTGGCTTCACATCACGTTTTTTGCCCTGGCACCTTTACCGATTATCACTTTTTGGCAAAAAACGGCCCTGGGCCTAATACAAGGAATAGAGCTGGAAGCAAAGCTCCATTCTCTGTGTACTGCCATGCTGGGTGCTTACTAGAGTTGAGCAAACACCTGGATGTTCGGGTTCGAGAAGTTCGGCCGAACTTCCCGAAAATGTTCGGGTTCGGGATCCGAACTTGACCCGAACTTCATCCCGAACCCGAACCCCATTGATGTCAATGGGGACCCAAACTTTTGGGCACTAAAAAGGCTGTAAATTAGTCCAGGAAAGGGCTAGAGGGCTGCAAAAGGCAGCAAAATGTAGGTAAATCCCCTGCAAATAAATGTGGATAGGGAAATGAATTAAAGTAAAATAAAATAAATAAAAATTAAGCAATGTCAATTGGAGAGAGGTCCCATAGCAGAGAATCAGGCTTCAAGTCACCCACCAATAGAGAAGGCCACTTTCAGTTATTTAGGATCCAGCACCCAGACAGAGGACAGAGGTCGCATAGCAGAGAATCAGGCGTCATGTCACCCACCAATGGAGAAGGCCACTTTTAGATAATTAGGCCCCTGGCACCCAGACGGTGGAGAGACGTCACATAGCACAGAATCAGGCTTCATGTCACCCAGCAATAGAGAAGGCCACTTCCAGATATTTAGCCCACGGCACCCAGACAGAGGTCGCATAGCAGAGAATCAGGCTTCATGTCACCCACCACTGGAACAGGCCACTTTCAGATAATTAGGCCCCTGGTACCTAGAAGGAGGAGATGTTCATTCAACTTTTGGTTTCACCGCATTATAATGGTAAAATAAAAAAAAGGGATTTAATAAAGAAGTGCCCCTTAGTACAAGAATATATGGTTGAGGGGGAGGCAGTTATAAATGTCTATTCTGCACAAGGGATGAACAGGTCCTGTGAGATCCATGCCTGGTTCATTTTTATGAACGTCAGCTTGTCCACGTTGGCTGTGGCCAGGCGGCTGCATTTGTCAGTAATGACGCCCCCTGCCATGCTGAATACATGTTCAGACAAAACGCTGGCCGCCGGGCAGGCCAGCACCTCCAAGGCATAAAAGGCTAGCTCTGGCCACGTGGACAATTTGGAGACCCAGAAGTTGAATGGGCCGAACCATCAGTCAGTACATGGAGGGGTGTGCACACGTACTGTTCAACCATGTTGGTGAAATGCTGCCTCCTGCTAACACGTTCCGTAACAGGTGGTAGTGCAGGAAGCTGTGGCGTGGTGACAAAACTTTTCCACATTTCTGCCATGCTAACCCGGCCCTCAGAGGAGCTGGCTGTGACACAGCTGCGTTGGCGACCTCTTGCTCCTCCTCTGCCTTCGCCTTGGGCTTCCACTTGTTCCCCTGTGACATTTGGGAATGCTATCAGGAGCGCGTCTACCAGTGCGCGCTTGTACTCGCGCATCTTCCTATCACGCGTCAGTGCAGGAAGTAAGGTGGGCACAGTCTTTGAACCAGGGATCCAGCAGGGTGGCAACCCAGTAGTCCGCACACGTTAAAATGTGGGCAACTCTGCTGTCGTTGCGCAGGCACTGCAGCATGTAGTCGCTCATGTGTGCCAGGCTGCCCAGAGGTAAGAACAAGCTGTCCTCTGTGGGATGCGTATCGTCATGGTCCTCCGTATCCCCCCAGCCCCGCACCAGTGATGGGCCTGAGCTGTGTTGTGTGCCACCCCGCTGTGAACCTGATTCATCCTCATCCTCCTCCTCCTCGTCCTCCAGTAGTGGGCCCTGGCTGGCCACATTTATACCTGTCCTCTGCTCCGCAAAAAACCTCCCTCTGAGGCACTTCTAACAGACTGGCCTGAAAGTGCTAAAAATGACCCCTTATCCTCCTCCTCCTCCTGGGCCACCTCCTCTTCGATCATCGCCCTAAGTGTTTTCTCAAGGAGACATAGAGGTGGTATTGTAACGCTGATAACGGCGTCATCGCCACTGGCCATGTTGGTGGAGTACTTAAAACAGCGCAACAGGGCACACAGGTCTCGCATGGAGGCCCAGTCATTGGTGGTGAAGTGGTGCTGTTCCGCAGTGCGACTGACCCGTACGTGCTGCAGCTGAAACTCCACTATGGCCTGCTGCTGCTCACACAGTCTCTCCAGAATGTGCAAGGTGGAGTTCCACCTGGTGGGCACGTTGCATATGAGGCGGTGAGCGGGAAGGCCGAAGTTACACTGTAGCGCAGACAGGTAAGCAGCGGCAGGATGTGAACGCCGGAAGCGCGCACAGACGTCCCGCACTTTATGCAGCAGCTCTGACATGTCGGAGTAGTTGTGAATGATCTTCTGCACCACCATATTCAGCACATGCGCCAGGCAAGGGATGTGCGTCAAACCAGCTAGTCCCAGAGCTGCGACGAGATTTCGCCCATTATCGCACACCACCAGGCCGGGCTTGAGGCCCACCGGCTGCAACCACTCGTCGGTCTGTTCTTCAATACCCCATCACAACTCCTGGGCGGTGTGGGGCCTGTCCCCCAAACATATGAGTTTCAGAACGGCCTGCTGACGTTTACCCCGGGCTGTGCTGAAGTTGGTGGTGAAGGTGTGTGGCTGACTGGATGAACAGGTGGAGGAGGAAGCCGAGTAGGAGGAGGAGGCTACAGGAGGCAAAGAATGATGCCCTGCGATCCTTGCCGGCGGAAGGACGTGCGCCAAAGAACTCTCCGCCTGGGGCCCAGCCGCCACTACATTTACCCAGTGTGCAGTTAGGGAGATATAGCGTCCCTGGCCATGTTTACTGGTCCACGTATCTGTGGTTAGGTGGGCCTTGCCACAGATGGCGTTGTGCAGTGCACACTTGATTTTATCGGATACTTGGTTGAGCAGGGAAGGCACGACTCTCTTGGACAGCCATCGCCATCAGTTGTTTGAACCTGTCTGTGTCCACCAGCCTGAATGACAGCATTTCAAAGGCCAGTAGTTTAGAAATGCTGGCATTCAGGCCCAGGGCTTGAGGGTGGCTAGGTGGGAATTTACGCTGTCTCTCCAAGGTTTGTGAGATGGAGAGCTGAATGCTCGCTGCCGTGTGACATGGTGAAGATGTTTGGTGACGCAGGTGGTGGTGTCAGTGGCACATCCTCTGTCTGGGTGGCAGGTGCCAACATTCCTCCCGAGGCGTAGGAAGAGGCCGAGGCAGCAGCAGAAGAGGGAGCAGGGGGAGCCTGAGTAAGTTCCTTGCTTTTAAGGTGCTTACTCCAATGCAGTTTATGCTTTGCATGTAGATGCCTGGTCATGCAGGTTGTGCTAAGGTTCAGAACGTTAATGCCTCGCTTCAGGCTCCGATGGCAGAGCGTGCAAACCACTCGGGTCTTGTCGTCAGCACATTGTTTACAGAAGTGCCATGCAAGGGAACTCCTTGAAGCTGCCTTTAGGGTGCTCGGTCCCTAGTGGCGGTGGCCAGTAGCAGGCGAACTCTCTTGGCAGCGGCTGTTCTACTTTTGCCCCCTGCTCCCTCTTTTGCTACGCTGTTGGCTCGGTCTCACCATTGCCTCTTCCTCTGAACTATGAAAGTCAGTGGCACGACCTTCATTCCATGTGGGGTCTAGGACCTCATCGTCCCCTGCATCGTCTTCCACACAGTCTTCCTCCCTGACCTCCTGTTCGGTCTGCAGACTGCAGAAAGACGCAGCAGTTGGCACCTGTGTTTCGTCATCATCAGAGACGTGCGGACTCCGATAAGGTGGTATTCTCATGTCCTCATCATCAGGAAACATCAGTGGTTGTGCATCAATGCATTCTATGTCTTCCACCACTGGGGAAGGGCTAGGTGGATTCCTTTGGGAAACCTTGCCAGCAGAGTCTTCAAACAGCATAAGAGACTGCTGCGTAACTTGAGACTCTGACAGTTTCTCTGATATGCATGGGGGTGATGTGACAGACTGACGGGCTCGGTTTTCAGGCACCACCTGTGCGCCTTCTGGCAGAAGACTGGGTGGGAGATAATGTTGTGAACGTGCTGGATCTACTGACGGCCACCCAATTGACTAGTGGCTGTACCTGCTCAGGCCTTAGCATCCTTACCATAGAACGACATTGGGCCCCACCAAATATCGCTGTAAGTTCTGTCGGGTACTGGAACCTGAGGCAGTTGGTTCACTAGGACGTGTGGCTGTGGCAGAATGGCCACGTCCTCTCCCAGCATCAGAGGGTCCAATAACACAAACCACGACCGCGTCCGGGTCCCTTACTAGATGTTTTCCTCATTGTTTCTGTTCACCAAGCACCACAATAAGAAAAAAATATTTGGCCCAATGTATTGATTTCAAATTCAGGCCTTTTTTTACAGGCACCTAACACTATCTGCCTATTTATTTATGTACTGTATTGCACTAATCCAGACACAGTAGTAACCACTGATTTAGGGGAATATCAATTGTAGGTCTAGAATTTAGGCCCTGGATGAAAGGTATCCTTTTATGGACAGATTTACACTTGGAGATGCACAGTAGCGTGTGAAAAAATATGTAGGATTATGCCTTCAGCAATTGTATTTTAACACTTTGTGTAATATACCCTTTAACGGACAGAAATACACTATGAGATGCACAACAGTGTGTGCAGATTTACAGGATTATGCTTTCAGCAATTGCAATGTAACACTTTTTGTAATATACCCTTTTACGGAAAGAAATATACTTGGAGATGCACGCTAAGTGTAATTTACCCTTTTACGGACAGATTAACAATTGGCCTGCAACAGCTGGAACACCAGATTCAGGGTATTGCTATATTGGCAAGTGAATTTTACCCCAGAACAAAATCTATCCTTTGACGGATACTATTAAACTTTGCCAGCCACTGCTGGGACACCAGATTTACGGTATTGCTATTTTGGCAATTAAATTTCACCCCAGAACAAAATATATCCTTTGCCGGACACTATTAAACTTGTCCAACCACTGCTGGGACACCAGGTTTCTGGTATTGCTATTTTGTCAATAGAATTTCGCACCAGAAAAAATATACCCTTTTACTGACAGATTTAAACTAGGCCTGCAACAGCTGGAACACCAGATTCAGGGTATTGCTATTTTGGCAATAAAATTACACCCCAGAAAAAAATATACCCTTTTACGGACAGATTTAAACTAGGCCTGCAACAGCTGGAACACCAGATTTACTGTATTTCTATTTTTGCTACTGACTTTCACCCAGAACAAAATCTATCCTTTGACGGATACTATTAAACTTTGCCAGCCACTGCTGGGACACCAGATTTACGGTATTGCTATTTTGGCAATTAAATTTCACCCCAGAACAAAATCTTTCCTGTAACGGACACTATTAAACTTAGCCAGCCACAGCTAAAACCACTGATTTATGGTATGGCTATTTTGGCAATTGAATTTCACACCAGAAAAAAATATACCCTTTTACGGACAGATTTAAAGTAGGCCTGCAACAGCTGGAACACCAGATTCAGGGAATTGCTATTTTGGCAATAAAATTTCACCCCAGAAAAGAATATACCCTTTTACGGACAGATTTAAACTAGGGCTGCAACAGCTGGAACACCAGATTTACTGTATTTCTATTTTTGCTACTGACTTTCACCCCAGAAAATAATATATCCTTTGACGGACACTAGGGAAATTGTCCAGTCACAGCGGGAACACCAGAATCCGGGTATTGCTATTTTGGCAATTTAATTTCACCCCAGAACAAAATCTATCCTGTGACGGACATTATTAAACTTGGCCAGCCACAGCTAAACCACAGATTTATGGTATTGCTATTTTGGCAATTGAATTTCACCCCAGAACAAAATCTTTTCTGTGACGGACACTATTATACTTGGCCAGCCACAGCTGAAACTACTGATTTATGGTATTGCTATTTTGGCAATTGAATTTCACACCAGAAAAAAATATACCCTTTTACGGACAGATTTAAACTAGGCCTGCAACAGCTGGAACACCAGATTTACTGTATTTCTAGTTTTGCTACTGACTTTCACCCCAGAAAATAATATATCCTTTGACGGCTACTAGGAAAATTGTCCAGTCACAGCTGGAACACCAGATTTAGGTTATTGCTATTTTGGCAATTAAATTTCACCCCAGAACAAAATCTATCCTGTGACAGACACTATTAAACTTGGCAGCCACAGCTGAAACCACTGATTTATGGTATTGCTATTTTGGCAATTGAATTTCACCCCAAAAAACAATATCCTTTGTCGGACACTATTAAACTTGTCCAGCCACAGATGGAACACTAGATTCACGGTATTTCTATTTTTGCAACTGTATTTCACCCCAGAAAATAATATATCCTATGACGGACACTATAAAACTTTTCCAGTCACAGCTGGAACACCAGATTTACGGTATTGCTATTTTGGCAATTGAATTTCACCCCAGAAAATTATCTATCCTTTGCCGGACACTATTACACTTTGCCAGCCACTGCTGGGACACCAGATTTAGGGGATTGCTATTTTGGCAATTGAATTTCACCACAGAAAAAAATCTATTCTTTTCCCAGACAGCAGACAGTATTACACTTGGCTAGCCACAGCTGGAACACCAGATTTAGGGGATTGCTATTTTGGCAATTGAATTTAACCCCTTAATAAAATATAGAAATTTCTATCCTGAGTTTCTAGGGGTGACAATAAGCACAGTCAAGCCCCTGATGTTGGATATAGCAAAAAAATAAACTAATAAACTAATATTGATGGATTGATGGACTTGGTGGCAGCTTGTGCTGGTGCACCACAAGACACAAAATGGCCGCCGATCACCCCAGAAAAAAGTGACAGAAAAACGCTCTGTGTAGCCTAAAAACCAGTGAGCAATTAACTAGCAGAAGTTGAATGATTCACAGCTGTAGATCGATCACTTCATTAGGTGTTTTTGCTGCCTAATCTCGCCCTCACAGAAGCTGCGTCCTCTCCCTACACTAATCAGAGCAGCGTGACGTGACAGAGCAGTGAGCTTAAATAGAGTCTGGGTCACGTGCTGCTCTTGGCCAATCACAGCCATGCTATTAGTAGGCATGGCTGTGATGGCTTCTTAGGGCAAGAAGTAAAACGCTAGCTGATTGGCTGCTGTGCAGCCCTTCAGAAAGCGGGAAGAAATCGACGAACAACAGACCCGAACCCGAACTTTTTTGAAAATGTTCGGGTCCAGTTCCGGGTCCCGAACACCCCAAAATTCGGAACGAATTCGCTCATCCCTAGTGCCTACAGTTTAGATCCCATTCAAGTGGAAAACCCTCCCCATTAACAACGTCTTGGGCCATTTTCTGCTCCTTTTTCCATAGACGTTTAATAGGTAAAAGGTCTATAGACCTGGAAAGTATAGTCTGTAGTTGGATTGAAAATTGGCTGAAGGACCGTGTCCAGACAGTTGTGGTCAATGATTCCTATTCAGAATGAGACCGGGTTATAAGTAATGATGAGCGGGAGGTGCCATATTTGATTTCACGATATTTCACGAATATTCGATTGAATATTCGTCATTTATTCGTCAAAATCAAATATTCGTCATTATTCTATATTTGTGCGAATGTTACGCGAATTTATATTCGTATTGCGAATTTAACTTAGAGCTGAGTTCCTAATGGTTGTAACTTGTATTGCTAGAATTGACGAAGATAACGAATATCACGAATATAGCACTATATTCTCAATCTTCGTTATATTATAGCAACAACCATTAGGAACTCAGCTCTAAGTTTAATTCGCAATGCGAAGATATACTCGCATTGCGAATTCAACTTAAAGCTTCGTTCCTAATGGCTGTATTGCTAGAATATAACGAATATCATGAATATAGCACTATATTCCCAATCTTCGTTATATTCTAGAAAGTGCCAACAACCATTAGGAACTCAGCTCTAAGTTGATTTCGCAATGCGAACATATACTCGCATTGCGAATTCAACTTAGAGCTGGGTTCCTAATGGTTGGCTTTCTAGAATATAACGAAGATTGAGAATATAGTGTTATTTTCATGAATTCGTGATATTCGTTATATTCTAGCAATACAACCATTAGGAACCCAGCTCTAAGTTGAATTCACAATGCGAGTAATTCTGGTTATATTAATCGCATTGTGATTACAACTTAGTCAACTTTGTGAGATCGTGATTCTCACATCTGACAGTACATTTTAGCATGGAGGCGTTCCCATGCACACGGGAAGTCAGCAGAAGCAGCAACGGGCATTGACTGGAGCGGGCAGGGAGCCAAGAATCCTCCGGAGAGGTAAGAACAGCTTTTGGAAAGTGGGAAGACAACCAGAGAGCAACAAGGATTAACAACTTGAAAAAAATAAAATAAATGAATATTCGAAATAGCGAATATATAGCGCTATATTTGCAATATTCGCAAATTTGCGAAGTGCCGATATTCGCTAAAAAAATTCGCTATTCGAATATTCGCGCTCAATACTAGTTATAAGTGGTGTACCCCAAGGTTCAGTGCTGGGTCCTCTATAAATTAATTTATTAATGATATTGAGGATGGATTTAATAGCACTGTTTCCTTTTCACTACATGTGGAAAAATAGAAAGTTTAGCAGCTCTCACCTGCCCCACCTTCACCTTTCAACCAAGGAGGACCCGTGTCAGGCCCGGGTAATATAGTGCAAAGAGTTTCAAGGAATCCAGCTCCACTTCGGTAAAGGAATATTTAGTTTGTTTGCAGTAAAATCACATCCAGTTACGGTTACAAAAGTCTTGTCTACGCGTTTCGGGCTACAAGAAACAATTCAAGCCCTTACTCATGACACAGTAATACATAAAAATGGCACTATTTGTAGGAGAGATTGCACCTGTCTTCACTAATTGTGGTCACATGACTGCAAACCCCTTCAAAAAAATTCCTCACCTTAGAACAACACTTCTCATGAGAAAAAAGAAAAAGAGAAAAACCATATAACAAACAATAAAAAAACCTATGCAAAATACATGAGATGTATAGTGGCTATGAAAGATAATAAAATAAAGGAGAAAGTTTAATACGTTGGGAAACTGTGAGGACTCTGGCAGTATGGATTATTGCTGCAAATCTAGGCGCCTGTTCAGACCATCTGGTTGACGCGTATTTAATGCAAAAATCCAGAAGGATTCTCTGTTTAATAATTTTCTTCTATGGTCTCCCCCTCACTTGGGCAGGAAAACCCTCTCTATGCCCTGCACCACCAGTTCCGATGTGTCCCCATCATGGCAAACAGAAAAATGCAGACTAGCTGCAGATATATTGCGGTTGCCATTGTGGGGCAAATCAGAAATGTGTTTGCGTATTCTAGTTTTAATGGCATTAGTAGTACAACCCACATATTGCAGTTTGCATTTTTTACATGTAATTAAATAAACTGCATAAGTTGTATTACAATTAAGGTATGATTTCATATGGAAAACCAGCAATCCAACATCAGTGGCCGTGCTTGCCCATTATAGAAAAAAGCGCCAGCCTCTCTGATGGCCGAGACCATATGAGCGCACAAAGGCCAGTGCTTTTTCCTATAGTGGGCAAGTACAGTCACCGATGCTGGATTGAAGGTGGTTATAACAATAGAAACCAGAAGTGTATAATGTGATGGAACAATGAGTCTAGCCAGCAAAGAAAGCAATATGGATAATAACAATATATTAGTAAATGCCTTTTGTATGAACTTCTCTACATGACAAATACCATTTGCTGAAGTGAGATAACACCTTTAAGTATGTAAGTATGTAACGCACCAGGTTTTCGTAAAATGGTGGCTGCACATATTAAGGTACAATTCAAAATTAAGTTTAGAGGAGACAAGTCCATGAACGCAAGATCACCCATAATGCCGTGTAGCCAGCCAATCGGCAGATAGCCATCCCCTGTGATGTCACAGCCCTATAAAACCCTCATTCCGTGCGGTCTCCGTCATTTTCCTGTGACCTAAGCATAGGGAGAGATGTGGCAAGCCCTCAAGCGCTAGGGACATAAGCCGTAAATGTAATTCAATACCAATAAGATGGAAGCCTTAATTATTCTGGTGCCAGCGTGCCAACCAATACCATCCAGTCTGCACCCCTTAGGGGGACCAGATCTTAAAGGTAACCTGTCATCAACTTTATGCTGACCTCACTGAGGGCAGCATAAATTAGTGACAGAAATGCAGATTTCAGTGGTGTGTCACTCATGAGATAAAAGTAAGTGGTTGCTGAGAACCAGCATCATAACCATTGCAGCAGAGGCCTTGAAAAGAGTCAAATCTACTTGAGAAGATTCATGGTTATTCATAATCTCCTGCTCTCTCACCCATCTGCTGATGATTGGCAGTTCTCTACTAGAGAGAAAGGGAGAAAACTAGGAAGAAGACTGTCATCAGCAGGTGGGCAGGGAGAGCAGGAATTCATGAATAACCATGACTCTTCTCAGGTGTCTGTGACTCTTTTCCAGGCCTAGTCTGCAATAATTGTGAAGTTGGTTCTCATCAACCACTTACTTTTAACTTATAAACACAGACCGCTGAAATCAACTCACCTGTCTCTACTTTATTCTGCTGTTAGTATGGGCAGCATAAAGTTGATGACAGGTTCCCCTTAATCAAGACCATCCTCATCTTCTTCTTGGATTTACTTCTTCCAAATCATCCTTCTTAGTCTCCATGTCTAAGAAAAGTCAGCAAGATTCAGAGAAAGTAGGAGCTGGATGACATATTCTTCTCATCCATATTAGATGATGTGGAAAAGAAGGGAAAGCAGATGGCAGAAAAAGGGCTCCTACCTGCAGGGCAGGAGAACAGTGGGGTTGGTGAAGTGTATATAGCCTCTGTTTAAAGATGTATTAAAGGTGTAGCGCAGCCATTAACAATTAAGACAGACTATGCAGTGTATATATATATATTTGTGGTCGGGGCTACATGACACGTAAACGTCTACCTGCCTAACTAACTGAACTAAGCGGCTTGAGTTGTGCCATAACCGCTGCGTAGGAGGAATGCCTAAAAGGGGGCATACCCTGCAAGGTGTTTATGAAAAAGAAGGGCGGGTTGGGAGGGTACGCAGCACTGTCGACACACCCAAGAGAGGCGCCTGCCTGGTATAAATGTGCTACTAACGCCCCTCCCACAAACACAGGCCAATAAATCGGCCTTTAAACTTGTGAGCGGGGCTACCTGACACGTAACCGCCTGCCTGCCTAACTAACTGAACTAAGTGGCTTGAGTTGTGCCATAACCGCTGCGTAGGAGGAACGCCTAAAAGGGGGCAAAAACCCACAACTAAATGATAGACAATAGTAAATAGCAACAACACTAACATGACCAACCTGGAATGCAAGAACATCTCTCGACTAGATTGAGGTATGAACCTATTGAACATGCAAAGCGCCATCGACCTAACTTCCGGATAATATGGGCCAGAACTTTGCCAGTATATGCTGAAAGACACGAACCGGGCACCCTGAATGGAATGTTGGAAAGAAAATGATTATATTGGGGGCCAAGAAATGGCAACAAAACCAGTGCCAGCGGAAGCAGCAGAAAAACCAAATAGCTGAAACCGCCGTGTCCTGAGTGACGTGTCCGGTTTGACGTTGTGATACCGCAAACTGATGAAAATGTGACTTACCCAACACTCTGAACCTATTGCAACCTTTGAAGAAACATCAAGTAGCGAGTTGTAAGCTAATAAAGATGTAATTGAGCACACCAACTGAGAATGGAGAGCTGTGACAGGTCCTGAAAAGCAAAAATGACATGCAATGATGATCCTGTGCTGTGGTAGTATGCTGACACTGACACGAGGCATGCAGGCATCAGAAACCAATGAAATGGTTGAAACCGCCGAGGTCTGAGTCACAGGTCAGGTCTGATGTTGTGACACAGCAAACTGATGAAAATGTGACTTACCCAACACTCTGAACCTATAACAACCTTAAAATAAAACGTCAAGTAGCAAAGCCCGTAACCTAATGGGAAATCCACCCGTAATGTGACTTTTTTTTCTTTCTTTCCTTTTTTTTTTTTTTTTTTACTACCTTAGCAAAAGATGTAATTGACCACACCAACTAAGAATGGCGAGCTGTGACACGACCTCAAAAGCAAGAATGACATGCAAAGACGATCCTGGCTGTGGTAGTATGCTGACACGGACATGAGGCATGCAGTAATATAAACCACCTGCAACACACCAAACGGCTATAGATGAGTACATATAAACGTTGCAACCATCGCGCCCTGTTGAGATGTGGGTGTATATGCCGTTAAAACAATCTCAACTTAGTTCTTGGCAAAAGCCACGCTCATATCTATTTTGAGCATAAATAAGGCAATAAAACGAGGCAAAATAACAAAATAAATTATCCTCATGGGTCTTTGCAATTGCCTTTGTAGCAACTATCTCCCCCAGTGTCCAGCTAACACTCTGAACTGAAGATGGATCCCCAGCACCTTGCACAGGTGCTTATTAAGTACACAAACTCAGGTTCACAACCTTTAAAGGGACACACACACATTTTATATTTCCAAAACAAATGAAACAAGACAAATGAAAGATACCTCAACACAGAGGAGCTTACCGTCTACTTAATATACATATCGCAAAATAGCATTTATACTAAAGAAACAATAACGGTCTGTTAACAGCAACTCTGCTTCACCTGGATAATTCAGCTGCCTGCACCTCACCCTCTATAAAGCAAGTAAGGAGATAATGCTGGATGTCAGTGTGAACAAGGCCTTAGTCTGTCTGCAGAAATAATAGCGGATAGAGAGAGAGGTTTGCTGGCGAGCAGAGAAGTGTAAGCAGACAAGAAAGACATACAGATATACACAGACAAACTGATGACATATTCACCCCCTAAACAGCCCCCCCCCCCGCCCGAGGGGGCGGCACTGACCACGGCGATGTGCCTTGGCATAACCAAGGTCCATGTCGCTAAATACAAAAAGCAGCTGGTGCTACCACCCATGTGCTGCTGACATGAATTTGTAAAACATCATTGTAGCAATGGCACGTACCCTACCAAAACCTCTGCCTCTAGCAAAGCACGACGGCCCGTGCAAGACATAGAAACCTGCGAGAAAACGAGACTGAGTCACGATGACCCCTGCTGCCTAATCATACTGCCGCGTGGGAGCCAAACGTGGGCTGCCAGGCAGATCGCTCTGGTGCGGTGCTGCTCCTCCTCACCAAAGGAGCCGACACACCGCTGGCCACACTGCAACAGGACGATACTGCACGAGCTTGCAGCAAACCCTCACCCGACCGGAAGGACCTCAGCTGGATTCCTGAACGCCGACTGGGTACGGAAGCTGCTGATTCAGCCTATGTGCTACATCAGATGCTCAGACTGCACACAACTATGCAGCACCGTCGACGCACCCAAGGGAGTCGCCTGCCTGGTATAAATGTGCTACTAACGCCCCTCCCACAAATACAGGCCAATAAATCAGCCTTCAAACATATAGAGAGAAAGAGATCCGATAGCAAAGATCAATCGGAAAGAGGTTGAAGGGATATACTAGCTGAGTACTCTCAACCATGTGGGCTAAATGAGGAGTTTGATATCAAATCTTGTATACAGTAGCTGGAAGATAAATGTCGAAGAGGAAATATTGCTAGTAGGAGATAAGGCTAAGAATAGGAGTGGAATGAATAGTAGAATGAAGGGGGACAGAGAAGATTCCTCATTGGTGGTATAGAAGCATGTGATTTCCATTCATTGCGAAAAAGTGAATGTGGAAGATGATTGGAGATCACATGTAATCATGGTTTTTAAGAATGGGTGGCTGAGAGTCATAGATGAGATAATATATGATGTGATTGTAGACCCTGTGAAGTGAATGTGAAAACGGATTAGCTGAGATATTTAAATAGTTGGAACATGTTTATAGATTTTAATGTATTTTATGTATATAATGATATATTTTTTATTTGGGAATATGAATTAAGGATTCATTTATATGATATGTATAATTTTATGAAATGAGAAAAGTGTTTTGTAAAATGACTGCACGGGGTAACGCCCAGTGTGATATAAAAGAAACGCCTTTGAGAGGAGGGTGTATATGCCCTTGACAAAGCAGTGGCGACACTCGGGTCAGGCCCTTGATGGAAACTCGGCTCTTTATTATTATATTCTCATGTTTTTCCGACCTTTTGTAAGTATAATAAAGTGCTGGATAACTGAAGAAACTTGCGGAGCTTCACTATGTTGTGCTATTTTTCTGGTCAAATACAGGAAATCAGAGCAAAGACTGTTGTGGACGCTGCATTTACTTTACCAGTAATTTACTAAGTTCAAAAAAACTCTCCATGCACTTTTGATCGGCTGACTCTGGCTTGTCTGAATGAGAGCAGCGCGGTTTTTATTATATTTCTGAACTTTATGTGAACGGGACCCACATCACTTAGAACCAGCAGCTCTCATAGTAGGAAAACAATTTGGAACTGGTCTTTATTTTTGGTTACATAGTGTAGGACTTAACGGGAACAAAAAATCATCGTGCAAATCTTGGCTAAAGATGACCTGTCACCACTCCTGATATGCATGTTTTAGCAAATTATTGTAGTCCACATGGTGTCAACATTTCTTTATTTAAAATTAATTGGGATATCTTGGCCACGGTGTTAGGTTACCTTTGTGAAATACAACCGATTATACTCAAATTCAGTATAACCAAATCATGAAACCACAGTAAATTACTAACCTTAAAGTTATGTAAATAAATAACATAGTCCGCTCATCGAGCGACTATTTCCCGCCTTACAAACACCGTGACAACTTGTTCTTTTGGGCAGGGAGGGTGGGCGCTTCTTCTTTTCTTCTGCCACAACTGCACCACTTCTAACCGCTGTTTTACTTCATACAGGCTGCAAGCGACCAGATGACCGTTGGGGACTTCAGCCAATAGGAGCCAATCTTCAGCCTCACGGGCCTGCACGGACTGCACCACCTGCATCCTTAACCTCAGGTA